>QEOT01009086.1:109059-237158 GCA_003123785.1 Pterocarya stenoptera
TTCGGAACTTCCAAATCCCTAACAAAAAAAAGTTAAACCGCTTCAAAAGTCAATACATAACAATGTTATTCTTGCAAATATCAATATCTTTAAAGATTTTCTAAAATGCAAAAGAGCATACATACCCCTCAAGACATTTCTGTTTGCAGCGATTAAGAAAGTCTTCTGTATATTTCCCAAATATGCTATCAAGCCGTTCGATTAATTTTGGAATTTCCTGTGCAGGTAATATATCCCAGACCTTCAAAACTTGATAGTACCTCAGTTCCTTTACTACGTCACACCATCCCTTTCTGATGTCATTTGCACAAACAATATAAAGATCTTCAACCTTAAATTGCTTTATGATCTGTGAAGAACTTTCACAAACTGGACCTGACCTTCTCTTCTTGGGTCTCCAGCCCTGGGAAAGTTTATGCAGAAGTCCTATAACCGAGTTTTTTCTAGTTACAGACTTCAATTTTTTAAATGATCTCAGAAAATTATCACTGAAAAGAACCTGTTGGTAACGGGCAAAGAAAGAATAAAGAAAATTTAAGAAGAAAAGCTAATAACCCAAACAAGAAAGAGTGTTAACACTGCCACTAGTGAGAATTGAAAAAAGGAGTATAGTTTGTAATGAAAGCATAACTATTGAATGTCAAATACCTTCCACCTAGCACTTCTGAAAAGTATGCTATCTCCATTCAGCAAATCATCAAACTGTTCAAACTGTCTCTTTACATCTAAAAGTGCTTTGTGTAAATCCTCATCTTCATCAGCATTAAAGAAACACTGACGTTTCTTAGCATCAAGGACCAAGTCTTCCCAGATAGAGTCACTATTACCAAGTGTACCCTCATTTCCCAAGATCCATAGACAGTTCCTGAAAGGCATTACGGGGAAACTGATATTTTCACCATACATGTCAATATGGAAACAAAAGTAAACTTTCGAGAAGAGTTTACAATATATTACCTCGCCCTGGTAAGAGCAACATTCGTTCTCTGACGATTGGATAAGAACCCAATTGATGCATTCCTATTAGATCTCACAGTTGATATTATTATTATGTCCTCCTCCCCACCCTGGAACCCATCAACTGACTTCACCTTCACTGTGAACCCATCAGTATTAACATACTTCCTTCTAAGTCTTTCCTGAATTGCAACTACTTGAGCAGCATAAGGAGATATTACACCAATACTGAGCTTCTGTCTTGAACCAACCCAAGCTTTTCTCAAAGCAAAATCCAAAAACAAAGAAAAAAATATATCAAAAACAGAAGTTAATTATAGGTTGAAACCAGGACATTTAACTGCCGGTTTATCTTAGGGAAGAAGTTCCATTATCAAGAGTTCTAGAAAGTAAGACCACATGGAAGGATAAAGATACAATGTGAATTCTTAATTACAGAAACATGCATTTTACAGTATTTTTAATAATTTATCAAATTTATGTTTTCTTCTTTTGGACTATTTAACTTTTCCAGGACTCATAAGATAATCTCTAAAAAATTTCCTACTTTAGCATGTAGAAGTTTCCCATTCATTACTAAGGAATAAAGGCTAAATCATTCAGTCACTTTGACAAACCTCATCAACTTCCACCTTTTTATTTTATCTAAGGAATTAGAGATCAAACAAATCAACTTATACTGAAATCAAATTAATGACTTAAATGTGCTGCATCTACAATATAACCTTGCTATAGGATTAGACATCCTTCTCTATAAAAGCTAAAGCCAAATGTGAAATAACCCCAGAAGCTGAATAGAAACTGATTAGACTAGATGTCAGAATCAAAGAATATCTTGATATGGTCAACAGAACACTAGACTTCAAATGTAGTTACCTTTGTATAAATTGTGCAATATTTTCATGACAACAGCAACTTCGACTAGGTTTCTCCAACCATACCCAACATCACCTTGTTCTTCTCTTCCATGTACTATATTTATAAAAGAATATGTACCAAACATTGGCCCTGGAAGGTAGTGCTTTTCGTAGCCTTTTCTTTTAACATTCGGAGCATCTAAGATCTGGTTGCAATAAAAATTCAAATTTGGGAAAGAACTTATAGACGGATGCATTCGATACTGTATATTAAGAAGATGCTTCGAGTGACCGAGTGAGCTCATTCTCTCAAATAGACTCCTCCCAAAACCAGCTTCGCTAGAAATCTATAAGTATATTTTAAAATGACATTAAGCAAGAGAAAAAAAAAAAGGGAAAGTCAAATTCCAACAAAGGGCACAGTAAGTAAGACAACCAAGTAGGATTTACACACATTGCTTTCAACCATTGCTGGTAATTGGCACTCATCCCCAACCAGAATAGCATGCCTTAAACCTGGAAGTTGAAGGGGTATGGCTGACTCACACTCTTTTAAATGTGCAGCTTCATCAATAACCAGAATGCTCAGTGGTTTCATTTTCACCGAATGCAGTTTGTAAGAACTTGAAGCAGTGCATAAAAGTAAGGAAGCCGCTTGAAGACAAAAATCCTTTATTGATTCTTTGCTCATACTCATTGGAAGCTCAAGTTCATTAAATGAACCCTGAAGAGTTTTTAGAACAGAGAGGCATTCTCTTCTCCTTGCTTGCAACTGGAAGGGTATATTCATAAGTGGCTGCAAAGTATCTCCAACTACTTCTAAACGAGAAAAAAGCTCCTCCAGTACTTCAGAATCCACACTATCTTGAACCAATAAGGTTTCAAAAGACTCAAGTAGGTCAATTAGAGAAATCATGTGTTGGAAATTGCTTTGAGTGTAACTTTTGGGTAAATGTCTACAGAAGACTCGACAACAATTTTTGAGTGGTGATGAAATGGAAACGAATCTTTTTCTCAAAAAAACAAGAAATGAGTTGTATGTTTCGTTGCTAGCATCAGTTTCCTCCCTGCTTTCCTCTTTGATCTCTTTTTCTTTGCTCTTTTCTCTGTCTCTTATCAATTCAAACTGAGAAACACAATCCTCAAGAAGATGAATCATTGATTTAAAACAATGGCTCCAACCAGTCAGATGTCCCAAGCACTCTGTAAGCCTTTTGACCCGATGATCTAAATATATCTCTTCAATGTCTGAACCAAGTTTGAGTCGCTCCTTATTCCCAAACAAAAGAATATCTCCCAATGAGCAAAACGAACCATCAGTTTCACTCACCAACTCTGTTATGCTGGAGGCCACTCCTGTAATTGCAACATTTGTTGGGGCACAGGTAAGAGTTCTATATCCCATTCTAAAAAAGGATAAGAGCAGAGTACTAATGATTTTTGTTTTCCCTGTACCGGGTGGGCCCCATATAAGTTCCAGTTCCGTCTTGTGGCGGCAATGCATCTTACGAAGACATGCCAGAAATGTCTGGGTTTGGGGTTCATTCAGTTTAGAATTTATACTGGTCCCAAATTTCTCATGCCAGCTGCCATCACTCTCTGCAGAACAGAGATCACAATCTTCCTCAATCTGTTTTGTAACATCAGAGAGGGAAAATAATCAAACCAAGAATCAACAGAAATTCTCAGTAAGACAAATAAATTCAGAAAACCAAAAGAATACCTTTTACAATAGCTGATGAATAGGAAAAACAAGGAAATACTAGAATTCAGTAAGTGAGGCATTATAAATAATGATTAACATATTAAACTCACCATTTTCTATCAGTTTAACTTTCAGGAAAACTCCACATTTAACATCGTATCAAAATCCCCTCTACCTTCCACATAAGTTTTTCTTATTTATAAAACTTCAAAAGTAAAACAATTTGTCTCAGATTATAAAAACAGTGCTGATCCATGCTGTACATTTATTACGTCCACTTTCACTGAATGTCCACTTCATAATAATTGGAGATTTCCATGTTACGTCAGGATGTATGCCTAACTCAGAATTATTATAACTACAAAATTCATCCCGAAATTACGTACCAAAGAATTAGTGCACAAAACTTTCTTGATAATCTGTAGATTTCCCGGCATTTGCAATGCGTTCCATATTCTCTTGTTATGGATTGTATTTATCAAGAAAATCACAAACCAAGATTTATGGTTCCCAGCGTCAACTTCAATGTCTTTCAGTGCTTTGACTTTAAATCTGGTTGATGGGCTATCATCCTCGTGCAAATCCTCTGGAATTTTGGTGACAGCTATAAAAGCCCATTGCCTTCCTATTCTTTGCAAATCAGAAACATCCTCGGGTTTGGCATCTGCTAAAACAAATATATCTCCGGGCAATGTCTTGTAAGGCTCCTGGCCACGAACAGTGAGTTTATTTCTCCATTCATCAACCTCAACGTCATACAATTTTGTTCCATATGCCTTAGATTCATGAAATTTAATTACTTCAGCAAAAGGGGCTCTTGAAATAATCTCCAAACTCGAATGAAGTTGTGCACGAGTTTCTTCCCGTAAGGGGTAAACATATGACTCAAAATACTGGCGAACTGATTCAAAGGATTGTGGAATCTTTTCCACCTGTAATTATGAAACAAGAATTCAATCAAAATACAGTGCCAAACAAACTTCTTGGAGGTCAAAAAGCTCATCCCAATAAATTAATCCACTGGGAAAATGCAAACAGGAGAAGATAAAGTGAAACAGCCTGTCTTTGTAGCAGACTCATCAAGATTGATTAAGCAATTATATAATAGAATGTCTGAAAGCTTGAACAAACGAGGCCCACATATTTATATGCAACCTTCACCTTGTTTGGAAGACATGACTACACTCATTTAATGGAATCGTTTGTACAAGCTGAAGCAAAGGTTTGAGATAAAAAAATTATCAAAACGGAAGGATTTGATGAGAAAAAAATTCCTTCTACCCCAACACAACGATGGTAAAAGGAGCCTCATAGTTAAAATAATCCAATTCGACTATATTTTCCAAGAAATTCTACAAGGAATTAGGCCTTTACAGGCACTTTTTGTATCGCCACAATCAAAATCGACAGTTCTGCAATTACGACGACATTCATGTCGCTGCTGAATTAATGCGCGGTTTTGGAAATTCCTTCTACCCCAACACAAGGATGGTAAAAGAAGCCTCGTATAAAATGTTTCTATTGATCAGTTTATTAAACAAGGCGAAATGAATAACAGCTTTGTATTTAGGATGCACATTTGAGTTCCAACATATGTTACTTCCACTCACATGTATAAGGATAATTGTGCTTTCATTCAAAAAAATAAAAAGTCGAAATTGCCCACAGGTTAGCTACATCCCATAATTTAAATAATCCAATTCGACTATATTCGGCAGATACAAAGCTAACGTATTAAAATATCGATCAACTACTTTGCTAACATAGGGTATTCGGCAGATATGTCGACTAAATCAATTCCTCTGCTCAGGTTCAACTATGGAGGAGACGCCCTTGGAGATTCTATGGTGTTACGCTAGCTTGCTGGAATCCAAGCTGTTGAAGCTTGACTCAAATTCCTATTTAAATTCATCTTAAGGCTAATTTTATTTTCGCAGATGAGATTAAATGAGTTTAGGTAAAAGTTGAAAATTAAATAAAATATTATTAAAATATATATTTATTAATATTATTTTTATTTTAGAATTTGTTGTTTATTTTATTTGGTATAAAAATTTAAAAAATTTATAATGATTAGATGAGATGACTAGTAGTCATGTGATGCACGTGTCATGCGCAATGAAGACTTAGGTTGGGTTTGGATAGACAGTTCAGATGAGATGTTTTGAATAGTAATTGAAAAAAATATTATTAGAATATATATATTAGTATTATTTTCATTTTGGGATTTGAAAAAATTGAATTGTTTATTATATTTTTATATAAGAATTTGAAAATGTTGTAATGATTGAGATGAGATGAGATAAGAGAATTGTGTAAACAAACAGAAACCCCAAATACCCCGCTCCTGCGCCTCACTCACCCATGTCTCCGTCAATCTCTTTGTGCCATAGCCGAACACAAATTCTCACTTTTCTAGTGTTTTAGATCACTTCGTTGCTTAGAAATCGCGCAGACTTCCTCATCTACAAGTTTCCCATTCACGGTAAGTGCTCTATTCATTTATTTTCTCTTCCTTTCTAGTTCTAGGGCACTACGTACACCTATTTGAGATTGTTGGTTTTGGTCCGATTTGAAGCTTGGATATTTGTGTTTGGGCGGTGATTTGTGCCGGTTGTGGTTGGGTCTGCACTGTTAATGTATTGAGGATGGTTTTTGGGTGGGTCTTTGCATTTTTCCATTCGGTTTCTAAGGAGTGCCAACCAAGTGTTTGGTTTTTTGTCTCAACCAATTTTTCTCATGCATTTGTCAATTTCTTTACATGCATTCATGTTCATTCATCATTTTACTCCCATTGCATTGTAGAGTTAAGGTTTTTGTGGTAGTGGAAAGGAAGTCTTATTTTCATATTCCCACATGGTGATCAGCATGAGTTTGATTCTAATGACGAGGAGGTTTAAGCCTTATCATATTAGTGACAAAATGGAAGAGTTAGAGGAGCATTGGAGGAGCAGATTGAGAGGGAGTAGATTGATTTTTTGGTATTTTGAAATTTATGGGGAGTTGGAGTAAGTGTGTTTTTTAGGCAGAGTTGAATGAATTTTTTGTTCTTCTGTTAAAGATAGTTTAATATTGAGCGGGAGAACTAAATTATGGTTTGCTAAAATTACTTTAGAAACTTTTACTTGATGGTTGATTTCAATTAATCTTATTTTTGCTGGACATAATTTTGATGTTGGACTAGAACATGCTTAAACTTTGACTTCGATTTTAAATCTTGTGAATTTTGATAGTACTAATCTTAGTCACTGTTCTATGTCAGTATTTTTTATTCTTGATTATTTGCTTGAAATTTCTATTTGGTTTCTTGGTCTGCTAGTTGTGGTTTGACATGTCTATATTACATTCCTTAAAGTTGATTTTGTCACCAATATACCAAAGGGTGAGACTGTAGATACAAGAGTTCGGCCAGGACTAGGTGACTAAGATGATAGACTTCATCTTATGTTGGGATTTATATTTTTTGATGAATGTAAAATAATTTGAGTTTATCTAAAATTGTTTTGATCTTATCTAGAGGTTGTTAAGAATTGTTTTAGATAAGTCAAAAGTGTAGAAGTTGAGTTCTAAGAGATAGGTCTTATCTAGAGAAGAGTTTGAATGTGAAACTGCCAATACAAAGAGGATAAGTATCAGGCGCCAGCAAGCCGTCAGCAGAGTTTCACTGTGACTTGGAAACTGCTTCTAGAAATCTATTTAAATTGTCCTACTAGTTCGAATCCGTAGAGATTTAGTTTTAGATATTTTTAGAACACTTTCCAGTTTATATTTTGGTGAGAAAATTCCTTGAAAAATTTTCGTATTGTTTCTCTCAAAGAGTGTGATCGTTAATCCAAGATTGAGATGAAGTGATCGTGATTCAACCACTGGAGTTCTAGGAGAAAAGTTCATGTTTGAAGTTCGTCAGAGGTTTTGCTTGCTATTGCAGTAAAGACAAACGGATTGTTTGTCTGGTCAAGTAAGAGTGTCAATTGACAAAAGTTTTGTAATTGAAACTTGCTTGAAACTGATTTTCAAAAAATAAAATTGATTTTTCTAGGTTTGGATGCCCCGTAGGGTTTAACCTTTAAAGAGTTCTTTGAAGGGTTTCCCTTCGTTATCAATTATTGTGTTATGCAATTGATTTATTTTATGGTAATGTTTTCTTATTATACAATTGCATGATTGACGACTAACTAATTTGTTGAGTGAATTGGTAGAACGTTGTATTACGAAATAGGGACATTTGGGTAATTTCAGTGATGGACCGAAATTCTCGATTCATCATTTTTTCCGGACCAGACTAGATTGAACATCCATAGGGACCGAACCAAACAGGTAGCTATCGATCTAGTCCGGTCTGGTAGGTCCATTCAATCCAGCCCATTTATTTTTTATTTTTTCCTTTTTTTCCAAATAAATTTATAATGAAATGTATTTAAATTATGAAATTAAAATTACGTAAATTATTAATGTGTATTATGTAACTAACTCATAAAAAAAATTTACTATAATTATATTTATGATGTTAATAGTTACTACTTACTAACTTAGACTGTACTCTTTAGTATGCATAATTATTAATAATGTCATACATTTTATATATGATTAATGAATATCAAATAATTTTATTGTACATTGATTATTCATGCTTACTTGCAACTTAGGTATTTAAAAAAACAATTACCTAATTATTTATTATGTGTAAATATTTGGATATGTATGAATGTATGATGTATTAACTATTTACATATAATGACATAAATTATCATATGATTTATGATTTATTATTAATTGATAGCATATATTATTTTATATTTTATATGGACAATGGTAATAAATTAGATGAAAATTATATCATTAACTTATATAATTACTATATAAAAATAATATATTAAATTATTAAAAATATTTTTAAAATATATATAGGAGTTCGGTTTAGTCCAAAATTTATAGACCGGACTGAGTTTTATCGGTCCACAATTTGTGGGACTGAGACCGAACGGTGTGGAGTTGGGTCCAAAAGATTCATATATCCCCTGTTTTGAAAGGGTTCTTTATTTTTTTTTTCTTTTAAGACAGATTGCCTTTATATGTCCCATATATGTGGGTATATGCAGTAACACACATGTATATATACATACATACGTTAATAAAGTTGTGTATGCTTATGTAGATGAACACGTGCATCTACATAAGATATTTGTCTCATGACCAAAGTAATAAATAGCACTTGATATTTTTTTTTAATTGGAATTTTATTGGCACTTGTATCCGAGAACAAAGTCCCGACTAATTCAAGTTGCACAACCCTCGGCAAATTAGTGCAAAACCAGATATAACTCAACTGAAAGGTCAAACAATATATCACTAAACTGCATTAGCACACTTTTAACGACTAGATCATGATCTACAAGTAAACAGATAGTAATAAATTTTAATTTTATTTTCTACTCTTTTACTTTTCGAAAGCATCAGATTCTTCATCCATACTTCACTGAGTGTTAAATGCTAGAAATCATTCCAAAGCTGCCCTGAGATTATAATAACTAAACAGAAATATGCGAAGAGAATGATGGATTAAGGCAAACCTGGTCCTTGTAAAGGTTTTCGTTTTCAATATCTTCAAGGGACCAAGAAAGCACAATATCGGTGAAGCCATGGTCTGTAGGAACTCCTCTCCTCTTCTCTGAACCGTCGCCCTTCGTCATTTTCACTATTCCTATTCCTTTTTCACACACATTTTCTTCTCATCTGCATGCAATATCAATGATGATATCAAAAAACCCGTTTCACAGTCAACTTTAAAACTCACAAAAGAAAGATGTTGGAGAGAAAGGAAAGGGGATTTCTTGGGCAGGAAGGAAAGAAACATGAAAGGAGAAGCAACTTGGGAATGTGAGTACAAGCGCACTAGTGGTTATCTTAAAAGCCTTTAAAAAGCAAGAGAATCATCAAACGACGAACATGATTGTTTTTCTCGGCAAATGAGAATCAAGAAGCCATGCATTCAAAAGTGGCCGACGAATAAAGTTTTGAGTGGTGCAGTTATCGAAAGGGCAGCTAGTAAAGCTTGTTAGGCTTAATCATCCTTAATGATATTTTATTTTTTTAATAAAAAATAATATAAAGATTGATGGGATCACGATAGTGGAATAAAAGCGTAGTGTATAGAATTTTCTTAAATCCAAAGTAGAAGGATGGGATTCGAGCAACATTGTTATTTGTATAAGATTTCATCAATGCCATATAATCATATATTTGTAATATAAATTTAATGTAACTTAAATACAAAAAGTTTACGTACGAACGATATACAAATTATTAGACCAAATTTGGTTTTGGAAGAGAGCTGGGATGAAGGATAGGCTTACAACTTTCTTAGCACTCTTTTATTATTCTATAGTGTATTTAAAATTTTTATTTTTTTATTATTTTCTTTTAAGTATTTTTTTAACATTCTTAATCATTAAGAAAAAATTAAAAAATATATATAATTTTACTAATAGTCAATTCCTTAACCATTAAGTAAAACAAATAAAAAATAAATAAATAAATAAAAAGAATAGTAAAAGACTGGTAAGAGGGTAGGAAGTCTATCATTATCCATACAATTTATATCCTTTGATATATGAAAAAAAAAAACGCTTCGGATTCTGTCACACACGTCCCACTCTCATTGCCATTATTGCAAGAAAAAACAAAAAAGACTCTGATCGTGGACAAAGACGGATGGAAAATGATAGGGTTACTACCTACTCATTTATTATTCTTTTTGTATTTGATTTTTTTTAATTTTTAATTTTACTTAATGATTAAGGAAGTGACTATTAGTAAAATTATATATATTTTTAATTTTTTCTTAATGATTAAAGATGTTAAAAAAATACTTAAAAAAATGATAAAAAAATAAACACTATAAGTAATACATGGGTGGTTAAAGGGTAGTAATCCTATCACTACCCAAGATGGATGAATTATACTGACAAGTCTGTTTTACTCTATTTAAAAAAAAATAAAAACTTACTTGTCTATGTTTATTCGGAATTGATTTACAGTTCCTCTTCTCAACGGGTAAGCCGTTCTCAGGCTCTCAACGGCAGCAAATAGAATGCTTACACGTCAGCAATCCTCACGTTAATTTCATGAACCGCGTTATAGGGTAGAAAAATCAAATACACAGAAAACATTTCTTTTCCCCCTCTACACTCCCTCCCCAAGTCCCCACTACCCACCACGCAGGTGAAACCTCCTCTGCACTCCACACCGCCGCCCGTCTGTCCCAACCCATCTCAGGCCGTCGCAGCCAGCTGGAGATCTCCAGCCTCGCACCCTTCACCCGTCGCAGCCCAATGAACCTGTCCAGCCTGTCATACCTGTCACAGGCCGTCGCACCTGTCCAGCCCTACGGTTGCACCCTTCAAGCAGTTGCAGCCCTACCGTCGCACGATGGTTTGTATTTTCAGATCATTGTAGTTTTTATTTTTGACTTCCTGTGTTAGAACAATGTGGTATTTTTATGTTCTACATTTAGATTGAGGTTAATGAGAGAAACTGTTCTTGACTTCATGTGTTTCAACAATGAGAGACCATATATTAACAATGTCATGCGGTTAATGAGAGAAACTGTTATTTTCCATTTTCATGAAGAGGATGGTCATAACTCTTTTGGTTAATGAGAGAAACTGTTCTTGACTTCTTGGTATTTTCCATGAAACTGTTCTGGTAATAACTCTTTTTCCATGAAGAGGATGATCAAAACTCCGTAGGACTTATTGTTTAACTGAATTTTCTCTTTATTTTAAATGAGCAAAATACTTTTATTGTTTCTATCTCATGCTGTTTTCTCTTTATTTTTTTTTTATTTTTCCCAACAACTACAAAAATCCCATGATTGGAGTGACTTCTATCATTTAACTTGGGCCATTGTTTTATATTTTAATGAAGGATTTTCTGTCAAGTTCGGATAGTGATGAAGTTGAGATAATGATGAGTAGAAACTGTCAAGAAGTTGAAGATGATAGTATTGAGACAGAAATTGGAGTACAACAATGTGAAATGAATGTGCTACATGTGCCAAATGTTGGAGATGGAGTGAATGTGGAATATCGAGATGGAGTGGTGGAAGATCGAGTGAATGTGGAAGATGGAGATAATGTAGGAGATGAAGATGGAGTAAATACGATTTCACGTTTGAGTAGTGGTCATTTTGAGCCATTTGTTGGGAAGGAGTTCGATGAGGTAGAAGACGCCCAAACATTTTACAAGGCGTATGCAAGACGAAAAGGTTTTGTAATGAGGACCAACTATACTCGATTATCAAAAGAGGAAAGAAAAGTAATTTTTGTAGAGTATGTTTGCTCAAGGGAGGGATTGCGGCGTGTGAAAGTCGGAAACAAAAAGAAAGAAAAATTTCTGAAGCTGCTGAGACAAAGATTGGGTGTAAAGTAATGATGTGTATGAAAAAGAATGGTGAGAAGTGGAGAGTATTCAAGTTCGTCGTTGAACACAACCATGGGCTACTTATACTGAGAAGTACTAGTTTGCTTCGTGGACATAGAGGAGTGATGCATGTCCAAAAAAAAACCCATTCTCACTTTGAATGAGTCTGGTGTACCAACAAGGAAAATAATGTCAGTGTTGAGTAAAGAATCGGGTGGTAATTTTAACATTGGATGTATTGGTAAGGACGTCGAGAATTATTTGGGAAATAAAATAAGGAAATTGTTTGAAGATGGAGATGCACAAAGGTTGTATGCCTACTTCCTAGATTGACAGTGTAAAGAACCTGGGTTTGTGTATTCCATGCAAGTTGATGAGAATGGATGTATGGACAGTTATTTTTGGGCGGATGCAAGATCAATGACTGCATATCAATATTTTTGGGATGTTGTCACATTTGATGCGATGTACTTGAAAAATATTTATAAAATGCCATTTGTGCCATTTTCAGGAGTTAACCATCATCACCAAACTATAATGTTTGGTTGTGCGTTGTTAGTTAATGAAACAGTTGAATCCTATGTATAGTTATTGGGAACATGGCAAGAGGCAATGCTTGAGCATGCCCCTTTAACCATAATTACTGATGATGACAAGGCGATGGCGAAAGCCATTGGTGAGGTACTCACAAATACAACTCATAGGTTGGGTTTATGGCATATTTTACAAAAATTTTCAAAGCATTTGGCACATGTATATAACAAGTTTCCGGACTTTCAATACGAGTTTCGTCATTGTATCCATGAGACAATGACGACTGATGAGTTTGAGCAGGAATGGAGTTCAATACTAGCGAAGTATGGTCTAGTAGATAATGATTGGCTGCAAAATCTTTACAACTGATGGGAGAAGTGGGTTCCGGCCTACTTGAGAACCATGCTTTATGCCGGTATATCAACAATTCAAAGGAGTGAAAGCATGAATAAATTTTTTAAAGATTATGTTCGTTTGAGCACGATGGTAAGTGACTTTGTGCATCAATACAAGAAAGCCTTATATGCACGTTATTTCAAGGAGAAAGAGAAGGACGTGTGAACAAAATCGACACGGAAAATTATGAAAACGTTATGGAAAATTGAAGTAGATGCACCCTCAGTCTATACAAGGAAGTCTTTTATGATATTTCAATATGAGTAATTCAATAGCCAACGGTACAAATCAACCAAAGTTGACAAAGAGGGTGAAAGTAAGATATACGGGGTTGCACCAAATGACAAAGATAAACCTACTTATTATGTGACATTGGAGAGTGAAGAAGCGAAGGCAATATGTACATGTCATACGTTTGAGTTTATGGCGATTCTCTGTAGGCATATTCTATGTGTCCCTGGGAGGAAATCAAAATTAGATATGTTACCACATCATTATATTCTAGAGAGATGGAGCATCAATGCTAAGAGCCATGCTCTTATTGACATACCAAATTCTGATGGAGTACCATTGACATAGGATGATCCAATCATGAGAAAAAGCAAGTTGATGATGCAATTCTACGATATTGCAGAGCTTGGATCACAATCAATACATAAATGTAACCATCACTCTCTTGCCTTAGACAAGGTCCACAAGGAGTTGCTCTTGATGGAAGAAATTGAAGGACAAGAAATTGCAGAAGGTGGAAACATGTCACTGAATGATTCACAAATGTTAAGATCACAAGTTGTATCAAATTTCACCCAAATTTTACAGAATCTTCCACGGGTGCCAACGAAAGGCCGACCAAAATCGTTGAGAGCAAAAAATCCGAATGAAACTCAAACAACGAAGAAAAGGCATTGTAGCATTTGCAAGACTAAGGGTCATGCTAAGAACAACTGTCCTTCAGTGAGGTGTTTACAAAGTTTTGAAAATTGTGTTTTTAATTTTTTGTCGTTTAATCACTCCATAAATAATTGGTTATGATTTATTATCTTTTATGTAGGGATCTTGTAAATACAACTGAGAACAAGACTCAAAGTTTGGATCCGTCGCTTCAAACAACTGCGGGTCATGCTAAGAACAACTCTCCTTCAGTGAGGTTGGTTTAAAGTTTAGAAACTTGGTCATTTCATGTGTGTTTTAATCACTACCATTATATTTTTTTATGATTTATTATCTTTTATGTAGGGATCTTGGAAATACAAGTGGGAATATATCTCAAAGCTTGGATCCGTCGCTTCAAACATGAGGTTGGTTGGTGTTTAAGTTGGTGCTTCAAACTTGATGATGCTGTTTTTAAAATAATCTATGTTTGGTTGAAATTGTTTTTTTTTATGTTACAGTTTATATCGTTGAACTGTGCTTCAAACGTGATGATGCTTGGATGAAGTTGGAGGACTGCGATGATGGCTCAATTAATGGAGCATGTTAACGTTATGTTCATGAATTAATAGAAATGTTATGGATCATGTTAATGTTAATGTTATGTTCAATCTCTCTTAATCTGAAATGTAATGGAGTTGTTATGTCTATGTTATGGAAATGTTATGTTTATGGAAATGTAATGGAGTTGTTATGTTTATTTAGACTGAAAATGTTATGTTTATGGAAATGGAGTTCTTACATTTTCAGATTATACATTTCTTACATTTTCAGATTATACATTTCTTACATTTTCAGATTCTGGCCTAATGACCATAGGTTCTTACATTTGCAGATTCTACATTTCTTACATTTCCAACAGTATCATTACATTCCAAAAGCTTCATTACATTTCAGATTTTGCAAAATTTTCAGATTGAGCAGGTTGAGCATCATTACATTTCTTAAAATATAAGTACCATTACATTCCAAAAGTATCATTACATTCCAAAAGCTTCATTACATTCTAAAAGCTTCATTACATTTCAGATTCTGCAGAATTTTTAGATTGAGCAGCATTACATTTACACAATATAAGTACCATTACATTCCAAAAGTATCATTACATTCCAAAAGCTTCATTACATTGGCTGACATACACAATTGTTGCTAGGATACAAAATGATTACAACCCAAATAACAAGAAAACATAACCATGACAATAATAAAGCTTTCTTATACTTCTTCTCCATAGCAGTAAATTTGACTTCTCCAGTCATTACACATTCTTTGTTTATTATGTCATTCCTTCTTTGAGCTAGCTCCAACGTCATCTTGCAACATGTGTTTAGTTCCATTTCAAGATCAATCCATTGAAAAAATTTACATTGCTTGTTGATCTTATAATTTGGACAGTTGTAAAAGCGCCTGCCAAAACTGGTAGCCTTGCCCGAAATCCTTAGCTTGGATGGAATCCCACAATAGCAAAATGACCTCTGCGTCTAAGAACTTGAACTGGCACTGCTGTCATCGTATTTCACCATTACTTGAATTTTCACGTTACTACCAGAAGAACAGTACAATAAATCAAGTACACTCACTCAATCGGTACTTGTATTCTTCCTATGACATAATACCAAAACACAGGAACTATACAAGAAATGAAGAAAAACTGTGCAAGTCAGAAACAGATTCAGTATTATGCTAGTCAGATTTGGCAACAGATTTAAAAACTAAGCCATGCAACAGATTCAGCAAAACTGAGAAGCAAAACTGATTCAGTATTATGCAGTGAGCAACAACCAAAATCCAAAGATTCAGTTGCATGGCTTAGCTAGTCAAACAGAAATAAAAGATGCAAATTTTAACTAATAATGGTGTACAGAGAATTTTAATCATCACTTTGAAGCATATATTAAATAATAATAACAAAAGGTACAATAGAAGAGATAGTGTCTATCACAGGTATTTCTATCCTTTCATAATAGTCCATGACCTAAAATTAGGCAATAAAGCATGTGTTATTCTACTAAATTAATAGCAGAACATGTTCTCAAGAGCCTCGCATATTGCAGCCTAAGATACGGCCGTGGCTATCAAATAGGAGATTCAAAACTCACCAAGCCTTCCAAATTGCTACAAGCTGCATTTTGAAAGAATGGTAACTTTAAAACCTATACAATTGCATATTCGTGGTGCAGACAATCATCTTATTTTGAAGTAAGAACTCTGCCATTTAACTGACCTTAGTAACTTGCCAAGTAACGACATGTTCAGTATGAATTCATGGAGATAAGCCTTATAAATTTATAGAAGTGTGTTAAATATATTATATACAAGTATGAAAGAAAAATGTAGAAGAATACACTTAACTAATTAGGACTATATGATGTAGGATAGACTTGTTTTGCAATACCCAGTTCAAAGGGGCAGCGAAATAAATGGTCCACATGGCTTCAGCAAAAATTCGTTCCTGAACATGAAAATGATTACATCAAAGCCTGAACATTATACTTGGAGCAAACATTTTCATGGAAACATAAACAACTCACGAAAATCGGTGCGAAAGCAATCCACTAAACCCACGAAAATCGGTGAGCAAAAACCCAAGAAAATAGATTCTGGCTTGCATTTTCCCACGAAAATTGGTGCTTTAGCAATCCACTAAACCCACGAAAATTCAATTTCTGGCGTTTTGTTTTTGGGTTTTGCTCCGAATTACCTACAGAGAGAGAGAGAGAGAGAGAGAGGGAAAGAGGGGGTGGCTAGGGCTAGGGCTCGATGGGAGGGAATGAGGGGGTGGGGTTGTGGCACGACAGGATGGAAGGATGGGGTGGGCCTATGGGTCGACGGGAGGGAAGGAAGGGCTAGGGCTAGGGCTCGGAGGGATTCATTCCTAAGGGAGAGAGAGAGAGTTCCAGGAAGGGAATGGAGTGCACAAGGGAGAAAACATTTCATTTCTCTCAATCTGCTGCACCGCGACCACACAATAGTTAAATGGAGTGCATACGTATAATAATCTTATTGGATGCAGTTTTTTTGGGTAGACCGGTGGTGCCCTGCTGGAAGATATTCTCTTGAGTTTATCTTAAAACAGAATGTGGTGTTTTTGGGCATTTTACACCCTCTATTGATAGGGTGCCACTTCATAATTCCATAAAACTTACCATGAACTGCATCACACTTTATTCCTCTTTGGGTTTTCTCACCGTTCCTCTCTCTCTATCTCTTCCCCTCTTCCACTTCACTCTCTCTTATATATAACTTCACCCTCCAATGCATCGTTGGTTGCTGCTGTTGCTGCTTCATCCTCTTCTTCTATCGCCAATCTCAACCTCTCTCAGGCCTTGAACTCTGATGAAGGTTTTTTTGTTTATTTTTTATAATATCTTTTTTCGATTTTCTTTAGATTTTTGTTATGTAATTTTATAGATTTAGGGTTTGAATGCATTTGCTTATTTTTTGGAGGTTATTTAGTCATTTTTTTCAAATTTTCATAGTGGGGACTTTTCTCAATTTATTTTCTATTTTGTGGTTTGTTCTTAGTTTTTGTTTGTTTGGGAAGATTTTTCCTTGGAAAAACTTCTTTGAAAAAAGTGTTTTCCTCAGTAAGTCTACGGGATAGCAATCTTGATTTTGATTTGTTACTCCGAGGTTTTGGAAAATTGGTGGTTCAAGAGGTTGCTTTGTTTGATTAATTCCTTTGTTTCTAGCGGAATCCTTTATCCCTATTTGCGATTGGGCAAGGGCACTGTGTCGACTGTCATATTAAGTCACGTTAGTTTTTAGATTTTATTGTTCTAAGATATTTTTGTAGCTAAAATATTTATATTTATTAAAAGAATTTATCTTAAATCCGGATCCGAGTGCTTTGGGCGTTTTACACTGGAACAGTGATAGGCTTACAACATATTTACAATTTATATACAACATTTTTTAAAATCCATCAAATCAAAAATCAAAATCAAAATAAAATTTAAAATAATATTATTTTATTTCATAATTATAAACAAATTGGTATAGAATAGTAATTCTATCATTATTCTCCCTTGGATAACTCTTGTTGAAGGCGACTTCGTGCACCGAAAGCTGACGTGGAGGCCAGGTTTAAAATGAAGATGAAACGGTGCGTGTAAAAATCCTTCAATGTTGGGCTTAGCTAACTTTTTTTTTTCTTTGCACCCAGTGGCGGAACCAGGAATGTGTTGTAGGGGGGCCGAGCACAGCTAAAACTAAAATAAAATATTTTATTATTCTATTTCAAGGTTAAAATAATCGATAAGATCAAAATAATTTGTAGAGGGGGTCAATATAATTTTTTAGAGAGGAGACCAACACTATGAGATTAATATAATCATATTAAATCATCAAAAATTAATATATATATATATATATTTTTTCCAAACTTTAGGGGGGCCATGGCCACCCCCTGCCCCAACGTAGGTCCGCCAATGTTTGCACCTCCTGAAGTTGAGAACTTTTTTTTTTCTTTCCACATTTTGACAAAAGCACGAGGCCTTTCTTTGTAAAAATCATTCAATGGTAGGCTTAGCTAACTTTTTTTTTTTCTCTACTATGACCTCCTAAAGTTGGGAACTTTTTTTTTCTTTCCAGATTTTGACGAAAGCAGAATCACCACCACCAAAGAATTTTTTTTTCTTTCCAGATTTTGACTATCTTCTTAAATCCCCAAAAGAAAGACGATGATGAAGTGAGAAGATAAGAGGAGGCGAGAGAATGTGGCCATGAATTTCCCACTCTGCAAAAAGAGCTAGTCTCCCTTCAAAATCGCTCATATATTTTTTCCAGTTTCTGAAACCCAGCTAATTGGGGTCTCTTTCCCACCCCACTGTGAAATTCAGAAGAGGGAGTGGTTTGTGGACTAGGAGCACCGTTGTCCTGTAGAACGTGAGAGAAAGAGGGAAGAAACAGAGGATTAGGAGCTGTGTATGGACTGTAGAGTGAAGGAAGTAGGGGGCTAGCTTCGTATTTAACGACCGCAGACGCCTCTGCTTTTTTGGTGAATGGTGAAGGGGAGGAAGATTAGAAATGGTGAAAATGGGCAGCGGAAGGGAGACGAAGACGATACAATCAACCTCTTCTTTCATTTTCATCTTCTGTCTTTTCTCTCTCTTTTTTATTTTTTTAATATAAAAACCTAAACATTTCCACATCATCTTCGGTACGCGTTTGGTCCACTAAACTGCTTGTATCTAGCAGAATCGTTCTCCCTTATTGGAGAGTGCCACGCTATGCATTCATGATACTTTACCTTGGGTTAGGGGTGTAAATCGGTATAGTTCTGGGGGGTGATGGACTGAAATTTTCTGTCCATCATTTTTTCTAGACCAGACCGAATATCCATAGGGACCGGACAGAACCGGTAGCTATGAGTCCAGTCCGGCCCAATTATTTTTTCTTTTTTTTTTCAAATAAATTAATTAAAAAAAATTATTTAAATTACTAAATTAAAATTAAGTTAATTATTAATGTGGATTATGTAACTAACTCATTAAAAAAAATTTATATAGTCAATAATACTAAATTAGATGAAAAGTACATCATTAATTTATATAGTTACTATATAAAAATAATATATTAAATTATTAAAAATATTTTTAAAATATATATAAGAGTTCGGTTTTGTACGGTCTCAAATTTATAGACTCTAATACCGGACCGAAAGATTTTGATCCACAATTTATAAGACCAAGAGTAACCGGTCTGGAGTTCAGTTCGGACGAACTCTTTACACCCCTACCTTGGGTTGCCTCACACTCTATTCCTCCCTCCCTCTCTCTCTCTTCGATCTCATTCTCTTTTCCCCACTTACTCTTTTCCTCACTTAGTCTGTTTCTCTCTCTCAAGCCCTAGATTCCTCTATTCGTTCCTCAACGTCGATTCCTCTATCCTACTGCATGGTCCTCCCATTTTTTTATGTGCAACCAAACCACTCTTTGGGCTCTGTATCGAGTTTGATTCTTCCTATGTTCATTTTACCATCACTGTTACTTGAGTGATCTTCAACGTCATCTCTCTCTCTCTTTTCACATTCCATATATGTTGAAGCCTATCAAATATTGTGCACTCCAGTTTTCTATTCATGAAGATTAAGCTACAAGATTGAAGATATTAGTGTTCGGAAATAAAATCAAAGTTTGCTATTGTTGCCTCACATAGTTAAGATTTTATTCTCAAGTCAGTGATCTATTTCTCGTATAAAAAAAGTCGGTTTTGAGTCTCTATCTTCCACTTAAAACCTGATTTTCTCAAGGGTTTTTGCTCTGTCGAGTTCTGTTCGTTGAGTTATCTGCTCTGTTTCTCCTCTGTTGTATCAAAAGTGGTCCTTTACCCACTGATGTTCCTAATAATGTCTTTTTGAGTCCCTCCCTGATTGAGAGAATATCGACAGAACGAGAGAGATATTTTGGTAAGGGCATAACACTGTGTCGAGAGAGAGAGAGAGAGCGAATGAACTGAGTGAAATTATGAGATAAGTTTATGTGTTTTGCTCTCACTATAAATTCACTATACTGGACACATCTTACCCTCCTATTTAAGAGTGTAAATCCTTTAATGACACCTCGTCTGATTGGAAGGCTTGTTAGGATGGTCTACCTACCAAACTCAAGCTGTTCAGGAGGAGAGTGGTGGATAACCCAATGTGTCCTATCTGTGATCAAGAGCCTGAGACTATTGAGCATGTTCTTTGGACATGTGCATCAATTAGAGATGTTTGGAGCGAGTGTTCTAAGAAGTTACATAAGACTTGCATTACGAACCAGAGCTTCAAAGTAGAGGATATGGAGGAATTTGCAGTGGTAACTTGGAGACTATGGAAAATGAGAAATGACTTTGTCATCCAAAAAGAATTTACCCACCCAAAAGTGCTCATGAGTCAGGTGACTCAAAGATTGCTAGATCTCATAACCTTGAACATGAGGCTTTCTACTCAGACATCCAATACCTTTTCAACCATTACCTCATGGGAGACTCCTCCAAGAGATGTAATCAAGATTAACTAGGATGCAGCAATTGACAAGCAAAAGTGCAGAATTGGTATTGGAGCAATTGCTAGGGATTGGACAGGCCAGTTACTAGCCACATTGAGAATGAACAAATCTTTATATCCAGATCCTTATTTAGTAGAAGCCTATGCTGTTGTCCAGGCCACTTCCTTTGGTCTCGAGTTGGGGCTACAAAACATAATTCTGGAAGGAGATGCTCTAGTGGTTGTTAAACCTGTCAATGGTTCTGAAAACAATTGGGATGGCAAAGGAATGCTCATCTCAGATATCAAGAATAGACTTTGCAAAGTTTCCTAAGTGGTCTGTTAATCAATAATAGGGAAGCCAATAAGGTTGCACATGCTCGTAGCAAAAGTGCACTGTCTGTTGCAGATTCTATTATTTATAAGGAGTACATTCCCTCTTGTATTCATTCTCTCTTGTAGAGATGTTTATCAATAAAGTTTATTTGATCTAAAAAAAAAGTCTAAAATATTAAGAGCTTTAAAAAAAAAAAAAAAATCAAATACATCTTCACAGTTTGAACCATTCATCCCTGAAAATATTATCAAAATTATGTTTTATATATATATATATATATATCTTATATCTTATATTATATATTTAAAGTAAAAATCTTGGATTTTTTTCGAAAAGAATAAACTAATTAATATATACATTATTACTCCGAAAATGATATATTCCAATGAGCGCGAACTGACCAGGACATTCACGGTTGTAAAAAAAAAAAAAAATGATATATTTCTAGTACACGAATTGGTCATATCATAATTGTGCATTTTTCGCTTTTAAAGTCATCTTACGTGGCTCACCTTATTATACCATTATTTCAAATAATTGTACGTTTTTTACTTTTTCCACGTGGACTTCTTCAAACACACTAAAGATTTTTTCTCTTTTACACGCATTATTCTTTTAAGAAAATAAATAAATAGACTTTTTGCCACTTTCTCTTTATATTTGATTTTTGGCAAAAGATTAAATTTCGTTTGGCAACACAACTATTTTCAAGTATTTTTAGATATTTTTTTTTAAATATCACTTAAACATAAAACACTTTTTAATTTAAAATTTTTAACTTTTTCATCTAATCATTATAATTTTTCCAAACACAGAAACAAAAAAAAAAAAAAAAAACGATTTTTCAAAATTTCAAAATGGTATTTAAATAATTTTTTAACTTTTTAATATTTTTATTCAATTTTTTTTCTCTCATTTCTCAAAACTTAATAAAACATCTTGATTCAAACCATTTTATTATTATTTACAAATATATTGTGATATTCTAAGTATCTAATATTTGATGCCTCAAGCTAACGTTTCATGTTTCTAGGCTAGGGGTTCTCACGTTAATGTTTGGAGGGCCTTAAGCCTATTTACCTTGTATAAAAATTCTACTTAGTAGCCATACATTACACACCGACTTAGGAAAAAAATAAAAAGATAAAAAAATGAAAGCACGGGTGTGCTGTAAGGTTGTTGAATAGAAAAACTGTACCTTATAATCAGAAGAGTATAGATTTCAACAAATCAATAGAGGCATCACATCTCGAAATTACTAGCAAATCATGCGTATTAAAATTGGCCCTATTCGGTAGGAATTTACTTAGACAATTAAGATGGTAAATAGATACTATTACTCGACTCGGTTAAATTTAAGTTCGGCTCGATTCGTTTATTAATGGATTGTTTGTGAACGTTAAATTATAATCGATTATTAAAAAATTAATAAGACTCATAAAAACTCATATAAATTGAAATAACTTCGTATTTGATTATGTTTGTAATATTATTTTTATATTTATAATGAGAATATTTAAGATATTTAAAGAAATTAAATGAAATCATGTTCATAATATTAAATATATATGTTACTCGAATCCTTATGGATCTAATCATTGATACATGTATACTATTTTTGATAAATCAATCCATGTATACTTTATAATGATATTAGAAAAAAAATCAGTTTTTTCTGTCAAAATTGTTAGACAAAGTTATAAAATAAAATATAAATGAATTTTATTTTATTTTTCTGTCAAAATCCATGTATGCAAATGAAGCAGCTCGCAAACATGTTCACACTCGCTTGAGTATTACATAAATTGTTCATACACATAAAATCTAACTCGATGAAAACTTAGAACTCAACTCACGTTCAAATGAAAATTAAACGAACAAAGCTTAACCTGTTAACAGATACAGGCCAAAGCTACTAGTCGTTTACTATTTATTTAATTCATTTGTTATTTACTTGTATTCCATATTTGCTGGCACAAGGCCATAGGTTTAGTCAGTTAGTTTGTTAGAATTCTTGCTGTATAGATGACCATCGTGGTCTGCAATGCACTGTACAGAACATTCTTTAATGAATATGGCAGATTCCTTTTGCCTCCATTGATTTGCTCTCTATTTTCATTTGCTCGACTGCAAGGTTGTTTTTACCTTACATGGTATAAGAGCCTTCGAGAGGGCACTTTAATGGCAGAAGAAACCCCCAATTCCTCTGATGCTCTCTCAAACAATAACTCAAACACCTTACCACGTTATCTAAATCTCAATGACCCATCAAACCCATTCCGTCTAGACCATGGTGATAGTCCTGCTATCGCCCTCGTTTCTGAACCTCTCACCACCGACAACTACTCCACTTGGTCCCGCGCCATGAGCCGTGCCCTTCGAGCAAAAAATAAGCTCGGTTTCATCACAGGATCAATAGCCCAACCTACTGATTCCAATGATCCTTTACTTGAACTCTGGGAGCGATGCAATGACATGATTGTCTCCTGGATTCAAAACTCAATCAGCCCCTCTTTACAATCTAGTGTCCTTTTCGTTGATAATGCTCGAGAAATATGGCTGGATCTTCAAGAAAGATTCTCTCAACAAAATGGTCCACGGATTTACCAACTCAAAAAGACATTGGCTGCCCTTCTTCAAGAACACGATCCGGTAAGCATTTATTATGGCAAATTGAAAGCCCTCTGGGATGAACTCTCTGTGTATGACCCCACACCTGTTTGCGTTTGTGGCTCAATGAAGATCTTACTTGACCGATACCAAAGGGACTGTGTTCTTCAGTTTTTAATGGGTCTCCATGACTCTTATTCACCCATCAGAGACCAGATCATGCTAATGGACCCCATTCCCCCTGTTTCCAAAGTTTTTGCCCTTGTTCAACAGCAAGAAAGACACCACCATATGACTTCCAATGTTCCCTCCTCTGAATCCATGGCATTGGCCGTGAAGAAACCTTACTTTCCTTCAAAATTTTCTACCAAACCAAACAATTCATCCAAGAAAAAGATCGACTCTATTGCAGCCATTGCAAAATTTCAGGTCATTCTTTGGAAACCTGCTTCAAAATTGGCAATGCCGAACCACCACTTTGCTCCCATTGTCATTTAACTGGACACACGGTGGAGAAGTGCTACAAATTGAATGGATATCCTCCTGGACATAAATTTCACAATAAGCAGCAGTCATCTGGTTTTCTTGCAAATCAGTCCACTCTTTCTGTTGCTACTAACTCTGCAGATGTTGGTGATGACAAGTTTGGTTTGACTAAGCAGCAATATCAGCAGCTCCTCGCCTTGCTTCAACCTCAGGATTCTCCTATTGCAGCTTCCGCAACTCACTTGAGCAACCCTCCTCAACCCACTCTACATACAGCTTCTACCTCCAAGATGTCTGGTATACCCACTTGCTTGTCCACACATACACACAGTTCACTACATCCTTCTTCTCCAAGCTGGATTATAGACACAGGTGCTACAGACCATATGGTCTGCAACACCAAATTTTTTACCTCAATCACCTCCACTGTTTCATATCTTGTCAAACTTCCCAATGGAAGTTCAGCACCTGTTACACATGTAGGAACCATTCACTTAACAAACTCCATCATCTTACAAGAAGTCCTATGTGTCCCATCATTTTCCTTTAATTTAATTTCAGCAAACAAACTAACATCTTCTCTCCATTGTTGTTTGCTTTTCTTTTCCACTCATTGTTTTATTCAGGACCTGCTTTCATGGACTACGATTGGGAAGGGTGAGCTCAAGCATGGCTTGTACCATTTCATTTGCAAGGCAGTTCTTCCTTCATATCTGACAGATTCACTCCCAACATATTCACACAAACACCTTACAGCTTTTACTTGTTTTGCTTCAATTACAAATACTGTTTCTACTTCTGATTTATGGCACTGTCGCCTAGGTCATTTATCTCTTCCTAGATTACTTTTAATTCCTGATCCTATTGTACAAAAACAGAGTTCATCCATTAATAGATCAGCTTGCAGAATTTGTCCTTTAGCCAAGTTCCATCGTTTACCTTTTTCTATTAGTTCTCATTCTTCTTCTAGAATCTTTGAATTAATTCACTGTGATTTATGGGGCCCTTGCTCTACAATGGCACATGATGGCTCCAAGTTTTTCTTGACCATTGTAGATGATTTTTCAAGAACCACATGGCTCTATTTGCTAGCAAACAAATCTGAAACCAGAACCTGCATTAAGTCCTTTTATAATCTCATTGAAACCCAATTTGGAGTGAAAATCCAAATCTTAAGAAGTGACAATGGTGCTGAATTTTACATGCCAGATTTCTTTAATCAAAAAGGGATTATCCATCATAAAAGCTGTGTGTCAACCCCTCAACAAAATGGCATTGTTGAGAGGAAACATCAACATTTACTAAATGTGGCTCGTGCACTTCTTTTTCAAGCCAATTTACCTTTAAAATTTTGGAATGAATCGGTTCTGACAGCCACATACATCATAAATAGACTCCCCACACCCCTTTTGAACAACCAAACCCCTTATGAGCTTCTCTTTAATCAAAAACCTGCATATGCTCATATGAGAGTCTTTGGCTCTCTGTGTTTTGCAGCCACACTTGCCACGGGTAGAAAGAAATTTGACCCTAAAGGTCGTGAATGTATCTTCCTTGGTTATCCTTTCGGAACCAAGGGATACAAACTTTTGGACCTCAAAACCAGCACCATTTTCATTTCAAGAGATGTCAATTTTCATGAATTTATTTTTCCTTTTCAAACACCTTCTTCTCCTGCCTCTACAGCTTCACCATTACCAATTTTTTCTATTTCTTCAACCCCTTCTCCTATTTCTCACTCAAATCCTTCTGATCCTATCATTTCCTCCTCACCTTCCAATCCTGTCCAATCTATTTCTGCTCCTAACAGCAACTCTTCCTCTCAATTTCCATCAGCACAATCTACTCCCAACCCTACAGAAACACAAATCATTTATGCACCTGCAGTTCCTTCACTCAGAAGATCCACTAGAATTCGAACTGCCCCAGAATATCTCAAGGATTTTCACTGCAAACAGGCCCTGCTTGAACCACCTGACCAATCAGCTCCTGCAGCAGCTCCTATCTCCAATGGTAAGCCTTTTTCTTTCACTGGTTGCTTATCTTACCATCAATTTAACCCACCTTTTCAAGCATTTTCTTCTTCTGTTTCACTTCAAACTGAGCCTAATTCCTACAAGCAAGCAATTAAGGATCCTGATTGGTGCAAGGCTATGGAGGCTGAGATTGAAGCATTGGAACACAACCACACATGGACCATCACTGACCTACCTGCAGGGAAGAAAGCAATTGATTGTAAGTATGTCTATCGAATCAAATTCAAGTCTGATGGCACCATAGAAAGACTTAAAGCTAGACTCGTAGCTAAAGGTTACACACAACAGCAATGTATAGATTATACCGAGACCTTTTCACCAGTAGCAAAGCTTGTGACTGTAAGATGTTTACTTAGTGTTGCTGCTGTCAAAGGATGGTATTTACATCAATTTGATGTAAATAATGCATTCCTTAATGGTGATTTAAATGAAGAAATTTACATGAAGAAACCACCAGGGTATAACAAGGGTCAACCCAAACAAGTGTGCAAGTTGCTTAAAAGTATTTATGGTCTTAAACAAGCATCTAGACAATGGAACTCCAAACTGACTTCAGCTCTTCTTGCATTCGGTTTTTTACAATCTAAGTTAGATTATAGTTTATTTACTAAACAAGAAGGGGACAACTACACTGCCTTATTAGTTTATGTTGATGATTTCTTGGTGGCTAGCAATTCCACTGAATCTATTGCCTCTTTAAGAATCTTTCCTCAACACAAGATTCAAGATCAAAGACCTTGGCTGTCTACGCTACTTTTTAGGCTTAGAAATTGCTAGATCCTCAAAAGGCATCCATATTTGTCAAAGAAAATATGCCTTAGACATTTTGGCAGACTCGGGTATGCTTGGCTGCAAACCACTCAAAATTCCCATGGATCAACATTTCAAAATCAGCAAAGCTGAAGGAACTCCTCTTCTTGATCCTAGCATTTTTAGAAGGTTGATTGGTAGATTATTGTATCTCACAATAACTAGACCAGATATTTGCTTTGCTGTTCAGTTGTTGAGTCAGTTTATGGACCATCCTACTTCATCACATATAGCAGCAGCACATAAGATTTTGAGATATATCAAAACAGCCCCTAAGGCATTCTCCTTGCTTCTTCATCTCAACTTCAACTCAGGGCATATTGTGACTCAGATTGGGCTTCTTGCCCAGACTCTCGTCGATCTACCACAGGCTATTGTGTCTTCTTGGGTCACTCTATCATCTCTTGGAAATCAAAGAAACAAACTGTTGTTTCAAGATCCTCAACAGAAGCCGAATATAGATCAATGGCTGCAACTTGTTCAGAACTTACTTGGCTTCGATATCTCTTTACAGATCTTGGTATATCTCATTCCCAACCTGCACTTCGCTTTTGTGATAACCAGGCAGCTCTACACATTGCTGCAAATCCAGTGTTTCATGAGAGAACAAAACACATCGAACTCGATTGCCACTTGATCCGAGACAAAATTCAACAAGGAAGCATCACAACAGCTCATGTCTCCTCTCAAACACAGCTGGCTGATACATTTACCAAAGCTCTACCACTCTATCTTCTACAATCACACTTATCCAAGATGGGAATAGTAAATCTCTATTCTCCATCTTGCGGGGGGGTGTTAACAGATACAGGCCAAAGCTACTAGTCGTTTACTATTTATTTAATTCATTTGTTATTTACTTGTATTCCATATTTGCTGGCACAAGACCATAGGTTTAGTCAGTTAGTTTGTTAGAATTCTTGCTGTATATATGACCATCGTGGTCTGCAATGCACTGTACAGAACATTCTTTAATGAATATGGAAGATTCCTTTTGCCTCCATTGATTTGCTCTCTGTTTTCATTTGCTCGACTGCAAGGTTGTTTTTACCTTACATAACCACCTACAACTCGCTCAAACTCGACTTGTTTATACCCCTACAAAGGATCCTCAGAATTTGTTCAACCAACTGATAATATAATGTTGGTTAGGCTATGAGAATGTATCATGGACGAGTTGGGATTCTTCTTTTATGGTGGGGTATGAAGTGATAGAAAATGCAATATATTATAAAAGAATACGGAGAAGAGATAAAGGAAGGGGAGCGAATTTGAATATTGAAAATAATATCAAATCAAGAATTTGATTGGATTATTATCTTGATTTGATCTTGTAATTATGATAAATCAAGAGATTTGATTTTCATTACGATGAAGATATTTATTTTATCTCATCTCAATATAATTTTCCTATAAATAGGAACTAATATTTTATATTCAATCACAATATATTGAGAATAGCAAAGATGCAGCCCTCAAATTCTCTCCCTCATTCTCACTTCTCCATATTCTTTTATATTATATTATATTTTCTATTTTGGTATCAGAGCTTTTGGTTAACGCTAGGCTCGATCATGTGGACTAATTCTTTTAAAACCTTTTAGCTAGCTTTGCGTCCCACAAAATTTTCATTACCATTCAACCATGTGTTCATCTCAAATCCATGCATTTAGAGTATATTTATAAGCTGTGAGTCTTTTATATTAGGTTTTGGTCTGTTGTGAGCATTGTTTGAAACTTCAAACTTATTTTTAGCCTTTGATTTTCATTCTATAGTTGACCAAAACCATATGTAGCCTATCGTTGACTCAGTTTTTCCCCTATTGCTAACTCTGTATTGACTTTGGCCCATTATCAACCCATTGTTGGCCATAGCTCTATATTTAATATTTCAGCTACCGGTCACTTAATCACCAACACCACTTTCATCATCTCATTGGTGATCAATTAACAAATATGAATGTTATAATCAAATTTCAATTTCAAGAATTCAAATTTTTTCACCTTGAGTTTGAGGGGAATGTTGAAGGTAATATCAAATTAAGAATTTGATTTGATTTCATAATTATCAAATTTATCGACTTCATTTTCATAATTATTAAATCAAGATATTTGATTAACATATAAAAATATTTACCTTCGATATTAACGCCTTCTACATACTCCTCCACCTCACGATTATTAATTGGTTTGTTTCCTAACAAATCTTGAGTGCAAATTAAGGCTTGCTCAGTCTTTGGCACCAATGAGCTTCTAGATGGGTCCAATATACGTCCATAAGTGCTAAATACAGACTTGGATGTAAAAGTAAAAATAGGGATGGCCTACACATCACGTGCAATCTCCACAATGATTGGATATCTATACGAATTCTTCTTACATCAAGGCAAAATCTCAAAGTCGTGTGTCTTTTGTACAATCCCATTCGACAAATACCTATCAAGCTCTAAACCAAACACCGTACTATTTTCCTCCTCAAAGTATTTGTAACACCCTGCTTCCCTAGAGTTAAAAACGGCATCATTTCTAGAAAATCTAAGGGAGCCGAAATGCTACTACTGACCGTGACTTTAAAATTTTCTTTTTCACGAAGCGCCAAATACAAAATATAATACATAAAATCATTATTTTATTAAAAATACTAAAAATATAAAAGAGAATACAAGGAAGCATTTATTAAAATTTCTCAAACTTGTACCATAAAAATCATAACTGAAAACTACGTATATGATTTAAGCCTCTGTCACGTCTCCCTGAGCCAAGTCTCGTCTTGTAGCTCCATCTTCATAAATATTCTTACCTTGGGTGATTTAAAAAAATAAAAAAAAACTAAAAATGAGTCGAAGACTCAATAAGAAACTCATCATAATCTAAACATAATAAATGTTAGGTTTTTCATAAAATACTTCATATTGAGAATTTAAAATCATGACTATTCATGCATATGCTTATGACGTGCATGACTTTTTGTATCATAACTGATCTTGACTTATTTGAGTTATTTGACTGATTTGAATTATCTGACTCATCTAAATTATCTAATTAGCCAATACATTTAACTCTGTGTGCGAAGTTATGCACTAGTCCCATATCTTGTGACCACAAGGGGAACCACTTATATGATCTCATAGTAATATACTATAATGGACCACGCTTAAGTCTGTGGCTTGCACATCTTCCTTGACTGTATTGGTACCATGCATATAAATAGCCATTTGATTAATCTTAATTTGTATCTTATATTTGTCTTATGAAAGCTTACGTGTCAAATGGAACGTGAGATGCATGATATACATAATACATAAATAAATATAAAATGTGGAATTAAACATGATCATGAATTATGATGTATGACTTGCTTGCAAATATCATGACATGTGTGGTACATAAACGTTGGCTTCCAAAGAACTGACCTTAATAATAATATATCTAACTAATTAACATGTGCTAATCCTAATTTTATGATTAAACTACTTACCTCGTAGTGCTAATCCAGTATTTCCAACACATAAATAATCACCTATAAAATAAAGTTTTTCAATCAACAAATATGAACGTTATACTCAAATTTCAATTTCAAGATTTCAAAAATTTTCACCTTGAGTTTGAGGGAAATGTTGAATATAATATCAAATTAAGAATTTGATTTGATTTCATAATTATCAAATTTACCGACTTGATTTTCATAAATCATTAAATCAAGAGATTTGATTAACATATAAAAATATTTACCTTCGATATCAATGCCTACTACATACTCCTCCACCTCCTGAATATTAATTGGTTTGTTTCCTAACCAATCTTGAGTGTAGATTAAGGCTTGCTCAGTCTCTGGTGCGAATGAGCTTCTATATGGGTACAATATACGTCCATTAGTGCTAAATGCGAACTTTGATACAATAGTGAAAATATGAATGACCAACACATCACGTGCAATCTCCGCAAGGATAGGATATCTATACGAATTCTTCTTACACCAACGCAAAATCTCGAACTCGTGTGTTTTTTGTTCAATCTCATTCGACAAATACCTATTGAGCTCTGAATCAAACACCGTACTATTTTCATCCTCAAAGTATTTGTAACACCCCGTTTCCCTAGAGTTAAGAACGATGTCAATTCTAAAAAATCTAAGGGAGTTAGAGTGCTACTACTGACCTTGACTTTAAAATTTTCTTTTTTATGGAACGCCAAAATACTGTGATGGACCACACTTGAGTCTGTGGCTTGCACATCTACCCTGACTACATTGGTACCATGCATCTGAATGATCATCTGTCTTTATTTGTATCTTATATTTGTCTTGTGAAAGCTTACGTGTCTTATGCAACGTGAGATGCATGATATACATAATACATAAATAAATATAAAATGAGGAATTAAACATGATCATGAGTTATGATGAATGACGTGCTTGCAAATATCATGACATGTGTGGTACATAAACATTGGCTTCTAAAGAACTAACTTTAATAATAATATATACTATGTGACCACCTGCTTCTTTTTCTCTCAGTTGGTCACGAGTTTCACATTTGCGTTTTAAATCCCGAATCATTGTTTTCAAATATTGCAAGTATTTTTAAAGCGAGCCTAGTGTTTTAAAGCTCTCGAAATATTCTAAATGTCCAAGAAATATTTTAAATGGGGTATTTTCAGTATTATTGAACCAAGTCTGATTTCAAAGTAAGCCTTTTATATTTTGGAAGCCCCAAAAATATTATAATTGTAGAAAAATCATTTTATCTAAATGATTTTATTTATTTAAAAATATTATGAGTTTTAATTTATGTTAAAAACTCTATTTAATTAGATGGTTTTATTCTCTTAAAAATATTTAGCAAACTTCATCATTTTAATGAATGATGAAAGAATAATATTTTTATAATAGAAAGTTGATTTTAATTTATGATATTGTATATATATTTTATCTAGATATTTTAGTTAGTTTAAATTAGTGTTTAAATCTCCACCGTTGGATCAAATTTAGGACCCCAAAATAAATGACCTAGATTAAAACCCTACCTCCCTCACTTTTTCCACTCACTTTTATCTTCTCCCTCTCTCTCTTCTCTCCCACACCAACAGCCTCCCCCTCTCTCCCGATCTCTTCTCCTCGGCTCCTCCCAACGCTGCCGTTGCCGCACCACCACCAGGCCCAATCTCCAGCGACCTTCCCCACATTGATCTCTTTCCCCACAGGCCTCTCTCTCTCTCTCTCTCTCTCTCTCTCTCTCTCTCTCTCTCTCTCTCCTTCCAACCAAGCCAAAGCCCGTAGTTCTCTCTCCCTCGATATCTCTCCACCACGCCTCCGCGAGCAGTCCGCTTATTGTGTATTCGACTCATTTTGCTTTTATGTGTGTCCCACTCAGGAATGAAATGAGGTCAAAGCGTCAGGACAGATATGACCCAAGGCAAAAGTGATGCATGCCTAGACATTTTGTATAGCGTATGAAATATTATTTATTTATTTTGTCTCAGGAAATTCTCTCTTGAATGCTGCACCAGCAATACAGTTTGGGGCGTATTACACATTATCATCCAGGTGGTGGTACCTTCATCTCTCATTTGTTATATGCCGATGATATTTTAATTTTTGCAAATGGTGGAAAATGTTCTATCAGGAACCTCATGTCAACTTTGCATCGTTATGAAGAGATGTCTGGACAGTTGATTAGCCCAAATAAGTCTACTATTTTTTTCTCTTCCTCTATCGTTACAGCAAAAAGAAATGATCTCACTAGGATTTCTGGGTTTGAAGAGGGGGCTTGGCCGAGTTTGTATCTGGGAGTTCCTTTATATGTGGGGCGTTTAAAGATTCATTTATTTGATGGTTTCTTGGCCAAGATTCAGAAAAAACTAGCGGGTTGGAAAAGCAAGATTTTATCTTTTGGGGAGAAGATCATTCTCATTAAACATATATTGAATAGCATGCCAATTCATATGTTATCGGTACTGAAAATGCCTAAGGTTGGGTTTGTAAGGCTTAAAAGAATTTTTTCAGATTTTCTTTGGGGATCCTCGATGGAAGTTAGAAAGCGTAAATGGGTTTCTTGGAACCTGATTTGCAAGCCGGTGGAGAAGGGTGGCCTTATATTAGAGATTTGATAGAGGTGCATGAGTCTTTATTTATGAAATTTGGTTGGAAGTTGCTTACGGGGGATTCTATTTGGGCAAGTTTCTTCCAAAAAAAATATCTTGGGCGAGAACACATTTATAAGGCTATCCAAAGAATGAAGGTTCACAGTTTTGGAAGGGCATAACAGAGTTAATGCCAAGAATAATTCAGAATTCGAAGTGGCTAGTTGGGAGGGGGAATTTAAACTCCTGGATGGATAATTGGGTTGGGTGTGGACCGTTGCAGGAGCTTTGTCAGGTAGTAGGTAGTAATGCATTACTGGTTGCTGAAGTAGTAGATGACAGGGGGCCGCAAGTTGAAGTCATCCGAGAATTGGTTCCGTCAGAGACTCTACAACAAATTAATGATTTTGGTGTGCATTTGAGACAGAGACCAAATATACTGATTTGGGAGCACTCTTTGGAGGGTAATTTCACCACAAAATCTGCTTGGGACATCTCTAGGAAATGGGGGCAACCTTGTGAATGGAGAAATTGGTTGTGGAAAGTTAATGTCCCTAAGAAAATGTCCTTTCTATGCTGGAGAGCAAAAAGAGGAGCACTGCCGACAGATGATGTGATCCAGCGTTTGTCCATTCTGCTAGCCTCTAAATGCCATTGTTGTATAATGCCTAAAGTGGAATCTTTGCAACATATTTTGTGTGAGGGGCCGAGTGCTCAAGCAGTGTGGAAGTATTTTGTAAATATTTTTCAAATAAGACTTCCGCAAATCAGGAATTGGCAGGATATGATGTCTTTTTGGTGGCAGAGAGCAACAAAACAAACTCAAGCTGGATGGATTCGTGGAGTACTTCCGATTCTGATTTCTTGGTCCTTATGGAAGGCGCGATGTTCAGCGAGAATGGAAGGTGTTGTTTTTAAGGTTGATGATACAATTCGATATATAAAGTTTCTACTAAAAAATGCAACCGGTGTTCTGAAAAAACTCCAGCAAATGAAGAAGGACGACTGTTTGGTGATGGAGAGTCTTTGTATACCGATTGTTCTTATTCATAGGAAGCGAGTGACTTACATTACATGGGATATGCTGGGAAGGGGGAATCTGAAACTAAATGTGGATGGTGAGGCTCGCACAAATCCGGGAGAGGCAGGGGGTGGTGGTGTAATTCGTGACTCAAATGAAAAGTGTATAGCCAGTTTTGCACATTACTATGGAAGTGCTACCAATAGAGTTGCCGAGTGTCGTGCTTTATTAGATGGACTTCGGGCTATGTAAACAGTTAAGGCTTCAGAATGTTCTTGTAGAATCGGATTCTTCGGTGGTCATGAATTGGCTCGCTTCCGGAATTTGTCGACTTTGGTTTCTTTGGGATTTTTGGGAGGAAATAAAGGAGATTGCCAGTGATATTAATGCTCGTTTTAGACACATTTTTAGGGAAGCAAATATGGTAGCAGATTTTTTGGCAAAGGAAGGGACACATGGTGTTAATAGAGACTTTGTTGGCTTGGAATTTCAGCATACACGGTTGAGAGGATTGATGCGTATGGATTGTTTGGGGATGGCTTTTATTAGAGAGAAATGAGGTTTATTATTTGATATTTTTCTAATCATGGTGTTCCTCCGCCATACGTGAGGGTTTTCTAATAAATTCAGGGTAGGGGTCTCTCGTGGACAGGGGTCCTGACTTTTATGAAAAAAAAATATTATTTTGTAAAAGAACTTATATTTTAATTTAATGTTTTCCGCTGCAATACTCTCTCTCCTAGATTTATAAATGCAAGTTTTAAATTTTAACTGTAGAATCTTTTATATCCTCGGAAGGGAAGGAAAAAGTTTTAAAAGGATCAATAATTACCGTCTTATTTTCTAAAACTATTTTTCTAAAGTCCCACCACGAGGACGTGCATTACATACTAGCTAACATGTGATAATCTTAATTTATGATTAAGCTACTTACCTCGTAGCACTAATCCAATATTTTTGACACATAATTGGCCACCTATAAAAATAGACACGTAACTCATGTCAATTTCTAACTAAACACATACTTTGTAATTAAAACCTGAAATACTAAAATAACCTATATTTATTAAAAGTCTAGAATTATTATAATCCTAAAATAATCTAACCTTTCGTAGGCTCGAATTCTCACAAATCGATATTCTCCATTAAGCCCACACTACATCAATGAAAACCCATTGCCCATGTAAAATTGCATAGCCCAGGATACAATATATAACATACCAGCTTGTAGTCGAGAGAGAGAGAGAGAGGGAGAGAGAGAGAGAACTAATGAGAGAGAGTGGGAGAGCAAATGTGAGAGGTGTTGTAAGAGGGAGGGAGAGAGAGAAGCCGAGAGATAGAGAGAAGGCTTGCCGTTGAGAGAAGAAGAGAGGGAATTACATAGAGAGAGAACTTATGGCTAGTGGGGGAAGAAATTGAGCGGTTCAATTGGTGACTCGAGGGTTAAGGTTGCTCTATTTATGGGTGGCTGAAACCAAGAACATGGAGGCTCACAAGGGTGGTTCTGGTGTGGGGTAGCCGCTGAGGTGACTTGTGGAATAGTTGTGCTCCGTTTTTGTGGGCAATAATAGAAGTTGCGTTGGTATCCCGAGTTGCTGGTTTTGGTGGTTCATGGTGATATATTGGCTCAGTTTGGACTAAGGGTGGTTGAAAGTACAACATGAATGAATGTACGAGGTACTTCCAAACTATTTGCAGTGGTGCAAGGGTTGTGGGAGCCTACGGTTTCGTTTTGGCGTTGGGTGAAAGTGGTTGGGCATGGCTGCTTCGATACTTGGTACAAGGTGGCAGTAGTGTGAAGGGGCTTGCAACTTTTGTAGCGGTGGGTCTTGGACTAGTTCTCCTCTAATCGAGGCTGGCGTGTGGTAAATCAGGCAAGGTGCTGCAACTTGGACAATGGAGGCAGATAGTTTGTTGTTGTAAGGAGTGCAATGAGCTAGGTGTGGGCTTTGGTAGAGATTGTCGAAAGCAACGTTGGGCTTGACAAGAGGTGGGTCGACGACAACCCTAGGGACTAAAATTTTCTACATGCATGAGAGGGGACTGTGCGTGATTGTATATGTTGTGGGTGAGGTCCCTTAGAGGTTGTGGCGTGCTGAAGGTAAACAGAGAACTAAGACTAGGACTCGAAGAAGAAGATGCACGTACAATGCATGGGGCTAAATATATATAAGGTAGTCGAGTTTAAGAATGCTAATTTGAAGAGGATTGTAGGATTGTAATCCAAGCATGTTTGAAATTGAACAATTCATGGGCTTGGAGTTCATAAATAAATCGAGCCTTAGTTCCTAGGGGTTTGGGTCCATTTAGTCCATAGTTATTAACTGATCTTTTAACCTAATTATTAAGCCCAATAAAATTTCATAATCTACCATAATAATTTTTGGATTTGTGACCTATTCAAAATTATCCAAAAGTTGAAATTGGGCTTTCCAATATGACCCATCAAACATAGTTTAGGCCTAATAAAATTATCCTTATATTAAGCTTAAAAATATTGGACTGGGTCATTATAGTATTGGTCGAGAACTGAATCAAATTCTTCAGAGTTTAGTTTGTCACCAATAATATTCGATGAAGTACCATTGGAACTTGTTTGGGCCACATCTGATCTTCCACTACTTAACTCATCAACTTGTGATATTCCTCAATCAAACACCTCACTTTGGCCTCAATTCTATTTTCACACTCTTTGACCTCTGTCTATATATTAGTGGTAAAACAAACTCTTTGACCTCTCAATGAAGCCTTCAAATTTTGCTTATCTTCATTCTATTAATTTATACAATCTTTTTCCAAAGTAGTCTGTGATGACAAGGTGTACTTAGGCTCTAAATTAATCACAAGTTCGGCAAATGCCTCATGTTCCACAATCCTAAATGAGAATTCAAACCATCTTAAATACTTGACAATCGTCACTCTTATTTTTTCTCTCTCATATTTTTCTAACCATTGAGGATTAGAACTTTTACCATCCATCCTAACGCCTGATTGTGATGGTGTTTTATCCTTTCTAAGGTTCTTTTCTTTAATGGGAGAGGCTTGACAAGAGAATCGTAGGTGGTGTGTCAAGGATGAAGTGTCATTTTTATAATGGCATTCAAATAGTCTTGATCAATAATTGCATCAGGCTTTAATGTCAATGGGATCAATAGGCTCAACCTTTGTAAAATTATCCCATATTATATACTAATTGCTACCCTTTTTGCCTTTGGAGGGAGGGATGGTGTGAGGTCTTTGGAAAAAGGCTCTTGATTATTTTCGCTCAGTATTTTTAAGGATCATTTTCCTGGCTTTTTGTGCGTATACGCTCTAGGTTTTTTCATGGCGGCTGCCGCCGCCTCCCTAGTGGGTCCTACGCCTGGGGGGTCTTTTTCCGAGGGTGGTGTTGGCCCAAAATCATTTGCCCATGCAGTTTCAAGTGTTTCTCCTTCTTCATCTTCGTATAAGCTGCCCATGCAATATCCTGTTGATGTGGATGGGGAAGTTGGTTTCATTTTTTCAGAGTCTGAGATGAACAAAGCGGCTGAAGATTTTCGATATGCATTGGTTATGAAGTTTTTACAGTCCAGGCCTTCCATTGATGTGATCCGTTTGTCAATTATCAAATCGTGGGGTTTGTCGGTTGTCAGTTTCATGGATGATTTTCATGTGTTGGTTCAGTTGATGAACCAGAGAGATTTCCTGCATGCATGGGCGCGAGAGGGTAGAGTTTTGGCTGGGTATTCTTTTCGTCTTTTCCGCTGGACGAAGGATTTTAATCTAAGCAAGGAGCCATCTCTGGCCCCTCAATGGATTTATCTTTCTGGACTTCCGATGCACATGTATAGATCTGACTGCTTACAGATTCTTGCTACAAGGTTTGGACGGTATCTGGGGATAGATAATGCTACGATTAATAGGACTCGGGCTACGGATGCAAAGCTGTGTGTGGAGGTGGACTTATTGGCAAACCAGGTTGAGAGGTTCCCGATTGTTGTTTCTGCAAATCATAAAATATGGTAGGAAGTTAGATATGAAAAAAAAGGTTTTTATTGTGATAAATGCTATCGACAAGGGCATTCAAAGGTGGATGTCGAGCAAGGGAGAAGAGAGTCACTAGTGGTGGTAAACCTAAGGACAGGAAGGGTCCAAGCCAAGAGGTTTGGCGTCTGAAGAAACCAGGTCGAGTAGAGGGAGTTGAGAAGGAGAATGAGAAGGCGGATCAAGATAGTTCGAAAGAAGTCTGCAAGGTGGATAATGCAAATCAGAACAATTTTGATGGTCAACAGAGTGCTATAGTTGTTATTGATATGCTGACGGTGGTAGTCAGCATGGAGGATCCTCAGAGGGAATTGGAAGCAGGGGAAATAGTGCAGGAACAGGTTGAACATGATGTTGAAAATGTGCAGGTGGACTGTGTGGCATCAAGGGGTGTGAATGAGACAGATCAAGGGGCAAGCATGTGGATGAATCTGATGTTGAAAACCTGCAGGTTGATCATCTCAATGTTGGGCAGTGTTTGGCTGTACAAGAGGTAGAAATGTTGCTAGTAGAATAACATGCTAGGATGCGAGAGCCTTTAATGCAGTCTCTTGATGTGGTTTCAGAATTATTGGAGAAAGAATGTAGACCTACGTTGCATTTTCTCCATGAATGTGAATCGGATAGGGAGGAGGAGGTGAATGCTCTGGAAAAATTAGCTTTGGAAAAAGGATATAGCTCGGACAAGGATTTACAAGTTCAGTCAAAACAGAATAGGCAAAGTGCAAGGAAATCTCATCGGGTGATCACCCGATCAAATAAACTTAATTTATGATTAAGTCAATTTTAGTTTGGAATGGGCGTGGGTTGGGTACATCTAGAAACCGTTTAAAGAAGCTTGTGAGGGAATTGGGACCTTCTATTGTGATTATTTCTAAATCGTTCGCTGAGGAGCAGTTGATGATTAGATGGGCGAGTTTTTTGAATTTTCCAAACTTTTGTGCAAATGCATCGGTGGGGGGGAAGATTTGGATTTTTTGGACGGCAGAGTTGAAGTTTGAGATTGTTCATATGTCTGACCAACTTGTTTCTGGGTTGTTTAGAATTGAAGAGAAAGTTCTATTGTTGTCTTTCGTCAATGCTAAATGTTGCCAATTAGATCGCAGAGAGTTGTGGAGGGACCTCGTGCTTGCTAAACTGGAGGATATTCCTTAGTTAGTAGCAGGTGATTTTAATATTATACGGGAAGATAATGAACGCATTGGAGGTAATCCGAGGCCTGTATTGGCTATGGAGGAATTTAATAACTGTCTGGATAGTTGTGGTCTGCTGGATATTGGAGTAAATGGTAGAAATATGTCTCGGTGTAATGAACATGGTGGTTCTTCTAGAAGCTGGGCAAAGTTGGACCGAACTCTCTCAAATGCTACTCTGCTGCATAATTTTCCAGATAATTTTTATGAGTATGGCAAGCATAAGTCTTTCGATCATAACCCAATGATCATTCGGTTTCAAAGGGAGGTCTTCAGGTATGGATTTTGTCATTTTCGGTTCCAAAATATGTGGTGCACTCATCATGATTTTTGAAAATGTGTTGAGGATTCGTGGAGGGATGAGGCTCAAGGGTCGGGGTTAGTAAGGTTAGCGGCAAAGCTCAAAAGAGCAAAGTTGGTTATCCGAAATTGGAATAGACAGGTGTTTGGCCGTGTTGATCATAATATTCTGAGATTAGAGGAGCGATTGGAAGGATTGGATGTCCAACTTTAGGGAGGGCATTCACCGGAAGTAGAGGAAGAGTTCTTTCTCACTAAATTAGAGTTGGAAGATTGGGAAAAGAGAGAAGAGATCCGTATAGCGCAGCAGGCCAAAAAGAAGTGGTAGGTGGAAGGGGATAAAAACTCAAATTTTTTTCATGCTTTTGTGAATCAAAGGAGGAAAAAGGCCTTTATTTCATCATTGTCTTTTCCGAATGGGGAAGTGCTGGAGTCTCCCGAAGTTGTTCATGAAGGGGCAGTGAGATATTTTTATTCTTTTTTAACTGGTGCAGGTCCTAGCGAGAGAGCTAAGCTTGGTGATATTATTTCTCTTGTAATTTCTGAGGAGGAAAATCTAGGTTTATGTAGTGCGCCTACGGAGGTGGAGGTTAGGAATGCTATCCTTTCTATTCCAAGATAGAGTAGTCCAGGTCCGGATGGATTTGGTTTGGCATTTTCTCAAGATTATTGGGATATTGTCAAAGAGGAGGTTGTTGAGGCGGCCAGAGATTTTTTCATTGGTTCTTCTCTACCAAGATTTTATTATGCGTCCTATATTGTTCTGATTCTAAAGGTTCCTAATCCTCAAAGTTTTGATAAATTCAGGCCCATTAGCCTTTGTAGCGTCATTTATAAAATCTTTTCTATGGTTCTTGTTACGCGCATGACGGGCTTTTTATCTCAAGTTATATCTCTAGAACAGGGAGCATTCATTCCAGGTAGAAGCATTTTTGAGAATATTACCTTGGCACAAGAAATGATTCAAGCTTTGCACAAGAAGTCCGATGGTGGAAATGTGATGTTGAAGGTTGATATGGCTAAGGCCTATGATAGGGTGGATTGGGCATTTTTAAACTCAGTTTTAGAGGGTTTTGGTTTTTCCCTGCAAGTCTGTGGGTTGGTGGCGGAATGTGTTTCTTCCCCTTGGTTTTCTATAATGATGAACGGAACCTATAAAGGTTTTTTCAAGCCTACCCATGGCCTTCGCCAAGGGGATCCATTATCTTCTTATCTATTTATTATTTTGCAGGAAGTTCTCTCTCGGCTTATAAAGAAGAATTTTGCAGAAGGCAAGATAGGGGCTTTCCACCACCCTCGAGGGGCACCACTAGTATCTCATCTTCTCTACGCAGATGATTCTATAATTTTTGCTAATGGAAAAAAGAGATCTATTCGTATGATTATGAATACTTTAAAGCAGTATGAGGATTGGTGGGGTCAAATGATTAACAAAGATAAGTCCAGTATTTTTTTGTCAAGGCGTATTGCGTTTTCTAGAAGGCGCAGTTTGTTACGGTTGGCAGGTTTCATTGAAGGGGTTTTCCCTGCTATTTATCTTGGTGTTCCTCTAGTTTTGGGGTGTCTCACAGCTCGTACTTTGGAGCCGCTAGTTTCAAAAATTCGGAATAAGGTGGCTGGGTGGAAATTAAAGCTTTTATCTCAAGGGGGCCGGCTCACCTTGATCCAACATGTCCTTGCTTCAATGCCGATTCATCAATTGGCGGTATTGGATATCCCAAACGTTCTTTTCACTAAGATAAACTCTCTGCTTTCAACTTTTTCTGGGGTGACAAGAATGGTAGAGGAAAGAGGAAATGGGTTTCTTGGTCTAAATGTTGTAAGCCTATTTGTGAAGGAGGCTTGGGAATTAGGGATCTGGTGGAAGTGAAAAAATCTCTACAGATGAAGTTCGTTTGGCGATTGCTAACAGTAAACAACACTCAGATGATATCGCCGTCTGGGAAAGTCGTAGCAGCCCGTACCTCCTCAGTCAAGGTATCAACCTTGTCGTTGAGGATACATACACGGTGTGACATCTCGACGACAGACGCCTCTAAAGGCCTGAGCCGTTCATCGATCTTACGATCGATATGCATAGTCAGCTGTGAGATCACTGTATCAACCCAAGCAGGCTGCACATCTCCCGTAGATGTACTCATCGGCTGCTGACCACTACTGGTTGGGAGCATCACAAGTAAGTAGGGAAACTTTTCTATCAGCAATAATAAAATATGTCTTTCAAGTAGGGGTGGCAAATTGTGTTAACGGGTCATGTTTGTGTCGTGTCAAGTCATGTATATTATACGATATGAGTAAACCCAAACACGACCCATTAAAATAATGGGTTGGCAAGACACGACCTGTATTGACCCGCCATTAATTAATTAAAAATATATCAATACAAAATGATTGTTTCGGCCCTTGCAAGAAACGTTGTCCGAATTACATGCTTAATCATCATCAATAGGACTGGACCAAAACTTTAGGGCATTGAAGAGAGTTGATAATTGATCCACATGTCTACTGATCTTTCAAAAAAAGATTTTCTGAAATATCTATCTTTTGAAACTCGTATATATTTTTTAATCCATCTTAAAACATGTTATTACGTCAAACACAAACTTAGCGAAGCAATAGTTCTTTTGGGAGCAAACTAGTGTATGTAGTGAGCTCTATTTTCATGCAAAGCTGGCTGTTGCTCGCAATCTTCAACTAGAAAAAGAGCGTAGAGGTGATAAGACTGCAAGCAAGTCAGATCAATTTTTGTATCTTAATTTTTTATTCTTAAATCAACAAGGAAATTCATCATCCTAGCTATGACAAACCATCATACAAAAAGATCGATTTCAGAATTGAAAATAGTCATTCTAAAACTAATTTATCATGATGAAGTTTTCTTTATCTTGAACACCAATCACTATACACTATAAGAAAACTATTTATTTGTGTCTAATTAATTCTTGTTAAAATGATTATTTCTTACTAAAATGCGCCTATTCTCGTCATAAATAATTTGTCATAAACTCTCATATTTCTTGTACTGATGTGAAGCCCAAGCTTGCTCACGTGTTTGTGTTTTGCTTTGGTGAAGTTGGAGCCCAAACTGTGGTAAGTGGGTTTAATTGTGTGAAGTGGGTTCTTTTATTTTATGTGACTTGGGCTAATTTTAGTGTATTATGGGTACAGATTTGGGCCAACTCGTGTGCTTTTAGCCAATAAATTGGAGTATGAAAACTCAACCCTTACCCCACCTAAACTACGTCGTTTTGACCCTAGGAAGAAAACCCTAGGTCTCCTTCTTTTCCTCCCAGCATCGCACGCCCCTTCTGCTTCTTTTGTTTTTCTTCTTTTTTGTTTTTCTTCTTTCATTCTTCTTCTTCTTCTTCTTCCTCCTCCTGCCTCCTGCAACCCGTGAGCCATCGCCACCTCTACACCTTCGTCACGCGTCTTTTGAAATCTGGCCACTGCACTAGTCTGCAGCCACCTCCCCTTCCACCAATCTAGACCTCCCACTCTGCCAACCCGTGTGCCACTTGGCCTTGTAGCTTGATCCCCGCCACTACACACCAATCGTTGTAGGCCACGCGTGCAACGCTCGACTTCCTCCCACCGTCCCGCACCACCAATTGCAACCACGGTTGTGTTCCCCAAGCCCCACTCCACAGCCTATAAATAGGAGAGGCCCCTTCCTCTTTGAAGCACACAACTCCTCCTCCTCCTCTCAATCTCGTCCCCTTCTTGTCAGATCTCTCAAAACCTCCCTCTCTAGCTCCCTTTTCCTTCGATTAGAGAATTTTCCTCCAAGATCCACCATGCGCAGCTGCAAGCCACCACTCTAAGCCATGTTCCTTTGGTCGTTCGACCACCCCCTCGCCTTCTCCTTCCCATTCCCGAACTTCTCCTCCCTTGATTTCACCTTGGGTGTAAATGGGTCGGTCCGGTCCGGTCCGGCCATGGACCAAATTTTTCAGTCCACCATTTTTCCCAGACCGGACCGGACCGGACCGAATGGTCCATTCGGTCCGACCTCTTTTTTTTTTTCTTTTTTTTTTTAAATCATTGTATTAGCCTATTAGGTATATATAGTTATAATTTATAGTGATACTAATACTATACTATTATACATATATTATTTTATAATCCTATAACTCTTATAATATATTAATATGTACTAATACTATATATTATACTATTATAGTGTTACTATTACTACTACATATAGACTTATAGTGTGTGTGTATATATTATAATGATATAGTGATTAGTAATATAGTACTATATAGTGATTTAGTAAAGCTATATAATATATTACACTATAAACTTATAGTCATTAGTCATTAGTCATAGTGATATTAATAATTTAATACTATATATAGTTATAAACTTATAGTCTTATAGACTTATAGTGATTTCTTTATAATTATAGACTATAGTTATAGTGATTTAGTTTAGTTATCAATTTATAATTATATAATTATATTGATAATGTTAATTGTTACTTTGTTACTAACTTAGAGAATGTGAATGTATTATAATTTTATATTGTAAATGGGGATAGGTTAGATGAAAATTACATAATTTATTATACAATTATTATATAAAATAATATATTTATAAAAATAAAAACAAAAATTTTTAGGTTCGGTTGATTTGGTCCAGTCTGGTCCGGGAAATCCCCACCCCGGGACCGGACCGAAGACCGAAATGCCCCTATTCATTGGACCGAAACCGACCATGGGGACTTTCGGTCCGGTTCGGTCCATTCGGTCCATTTACATCCCTAATTTCACCCAACTAGTGAGCTAAAGCTCACTTTAGGTACTGCTTCGTCGTGCTCTACACCCTCCGCCACGAGTTTCCCTTCCTCTACCATACATTTACGTTGAATCTGCCACTCTTTAATTTTCCCTAGTCGTAGATCTTCTTGTCGTGTCCAGATTCGCACTGCCTCCCCCACACACCGCCACCTTTGTAAGCCATGTGACCCTATGCGGTTATTTGTAATTTGTAGTTGGCGTTATTAATTATTGACAGATTATTCCGCTCGTAGCGACGCTCATGCATGCACACTCGCGAGATCTCTTAGACGGCACGCACGATCATCCAAAATTTTCGTTCCACGTGTTAGGTAAAGTTCTAGACTGACCCTTGAATTACTAAGGTGGAAAACTATCATTGAATGCTGATGCAGCCTGGTTGTGAAGGAAAGTGGCCGGGGGCCCTGTGAAGCGCTGGGTTATAATATTGTAGTTGGTGATGAATGTCGGCCTTGGGCCAGGTGGAGCGTAAGGACTCGCGTGTAGTTTGAAAATTTGTGAAATTGTTGGAACTATGACAATTGTGATGTCTGTGTAATGAACTATGTTGTTTTATTTGTACTATGCCATGCCATCCAATAACTGTCTGCTGCATAACTGCATATTTATTATATTATCTACCATTATTAATTGTGTTTTATTCTTTGTTTGTGCTGTGAAACTGGAAACTGTGGTTTTAGTATCATAACTAAAATGTGGATTTTGTGGGTGCATGAGTATCACGACCCCAGGCCGAGATGGAGTATTATCTCGGTTGAGCTCCTCTAGTCACTTGGAAGTGTGTAAAACCGAGTGACATCCTGTTAGCTATCATCGGGTAATAGCTGGCTCGACCAAGACGATAACGCTCTCGGTACGACTTTGTGGCCCCTCTATTGGCAGGGGCTAGAGGATGTCTGGTTACGTATGCGTCGGGTGCAGAGTTGGGCTTCGCTAGGTTACGAAGTCACATGCATAGCCGTTACCCTTGGTGTGACGAAGGGAGCCGGAGTGTGTGGATGGTCCCTAGAGGAGACCATGGTGCACACTGTAATAAAATTAATGTTATCTGTGTATAAATGTGATATTTGGCGTGAGTGGCTATAATTGGAGCAGTTTTTGGTAAATGATACAAAAAGGGTATTTTTGGATAATCTCTTATGATTGTTGTGCGTGTTTATTTGTATGCTTCCACGTTTGAAATTCCTAGTTGTTGTTCTGTGGATATTGTTTTCCTTGCTGAGATTGCGAAATCTCATTGTGGTGTTCCCACCTGCGGTTCCATTTAATGAAACCGCAAACTTTGTTGCAGAGGACGAAGTTGAGCATGAAGGATCGACCACACCTGAGGAGTGATGACCTGGGGGTTATTCCCGTTATAGTTGGACTCTTGTTTTATTATAATCAGTTGGATGCTTGTACTAACCTTATGGAGGACTTATTTGTTGGATGGTATTTAGATTTTCTGATACTTAGTTTTGGACTGCCCTATTATTTTCCGCTGCATTTATAAACTGTACACTTTTATAATGCATGCTTGCACTCAAACTTACTTCCATTCAGCGCTTGGGATGTGACCCAAGCGGCCAACACCCCGGCGTCACGACTCCTGCCAAGTTACACGTGGGGGTCGAGGCGCCACAACTGACACATGACCCACACATATATATATACATATGGCTTCTTTGTGAATTCAAATTTTACTTCTTGTCTTAATACTGTCGTTGAAATTCCGTTGTTGTCTGTTGTAAATGGATAAAGTAAAAACATATATATAGAAAAGCTTTTATTCATCAAAAGTGATACATTCACTGTTGCTAAAGACATTGATCATTATTTCACATCAATAGAATAGGCCGTCGATGTATGGTTTACTGGCCAACACTCTAAATAGATATACTCATATCTGCACTGGATCAACAAGCAATGAAGTGACACCATCCATCATCACTTGTGTAACGTTTGTGTACGCATCACCATCCTTGTAAACAACATCCATTACACGTGCGAGATTGAGAACGCGCTCTAGGAAATGCATTGGCACTTGAGTAGGTTTAAGGAAGTCACTGTTAATATCTTTCCATGCATTCACAATCTGTTTCTTAAATTCTTTTTCTGCCTCATGCTTTGAGACACCATGCTGCTTCATATAGCAGCCGATGGCAGAGACAACATGTCCTCTCTCTTGCTCAAACTGCAGCAAAAAATAGAAACATTTAGTACTGATTTGTTTTCCAACATCAATGGCATAAGATTAGTTTGTGGGACTGCCAAATTGATGTTGGCACATTGCCTACTGAATGTAGAGCTAGGGAAAGGAATTATTAAGGATATACAATATATAATAAAATCTACCTATTACATTTTATATCTTTAATGCTTCCTCTCACCTATGGGCCAGACCCCCTTAATAAGTGGACCTTGCCAACAAGTGGAATGTTTAACTAATATGGTAAAGTGTGGAGCCTGAGATAGAATTCAGAACCTTTATTCTGGTACCATGAATGTGAAATTACTACTTGTCCCAAAAGTTGAACTTAATGAAAAAACATAAATTTTATTATATATTTTATATCCAGAAACTAACAGTACGATATCTAAATGCATGCAATGTTGGTAGTTAGCATGGAGAATATTCTAACTGAGATTACTTTCTTGATTTTTTGCAATGAGAGAGTGTTCAATTTTATCACTATAAACTGAATATATGATTGAAGTAATCGTTTGTTTGCTTTTTCTTTTTCGTTTTTTTAATAGGTTGTATGATATTGGACGCCCCATGTTGTATACCTCAGTAGAAACAAGGTCATCCATGAGTCTCATATCGTTTCTGCTGCTTTAAGAATCTTAGGGTTACCGCAAACCCAATCGAAGACCTCCTTTGTTGCATCTCCCATGCCAAGCAAGGATAAGGTTACAAGTGCAGAGTAACCACCGCTTACTAGGGCATTACTCATGTACTCCTCCACCGTGGGTATATATTTTTCCTTCAGCCATTTCGCTTCAAGAAGGTAGGCTTGAGCTAGCCTTGTGATCTGGTTGCATTAAAAACCATGAAAACAATTAGAGCATAAAAATGCAAAATTTAGTGAAAAAAGAGGCCCGTAAAAGTGATTAAATATTGTTGGTCATGCCGTACTGCTTCCTTTGTATACTAGTCAAGGCCGTATATCCTTCCTTCCTTGGACATCTCTTCCCCAATTTCCTTAGTAACATCCAAGAGTGCTTTATAGATAGATTTCATGTACTCTGGGAGTTGCTCTAGGCAGCAGTTATCCCACCTGAAAGTTATTTATTCAGAAACAAAAGATCAATCAAGTTTCTGGTCCAGATGACTTGAAACAAAGAAGTTTGAAGACATTAATTCTGGATTCGATGCAATAGCCATTAAGTTAACCTTATAATTGCATCTGTAAAGAGTTGAAGCTCTTCAAAGGTACCATAGGCATCATATGTATCATCCATTATTGAGATCAAGGAGACCACTTTGCCAAGCATCATCCGCCCATGAGAATATTGGGGTTCAAAGTAAGGTCCCAAAACCCATATGAAGTACAACTCCCCCACTCTATCTCGGACATACGATATCTTTTCCGGGACCCCTAAATGTTCTTTCCACCATCTAAGCAAGAATTGCAACGTAAAATGACATCAAATCTTGCCATATATGCATATACAAAATTAACACCAACAGGTATATATTATATAATGAAGTGCGATACCATGTGATCTATATGGCCTTAAATACCTCGAGAGCTCGGAAACTTCCTTCTGGTGTTGCCGTTGTAGCATGTTAAAATCCAACTTAGCGAAGTTGAGAACATCTTCATTAAATGAAGCAGTTTCTGGGTAGGTAGAAAAATAATGTCTCTCCTCTAACCTTGGAAACCATTTTCGAAGAGGCCGCTCTAAGGCACGACGCACTTGTGCAGCAACAGGAGGGTTTAAATTACTCACCATCGACTCCAGTTGCGTTGTAGTAAAATGAAGTGCTTCATCAAGTATATCTTCTCCATGGACCCTCATATGCGAAGCTTCATAAAGGCTTAAAATATCTCGCACATCATGAATTATTGATTCCTTGAAGTTCCCTTCACTGTCCTTAAACTCGCTGAAAACATCTGCATTACCACCCCAACACATGAGCACAAGTATATGATCTGTGCAGCTGAAGTTTCCGTAAACAAAACAATACCAATATATATTTCTATGAGAAACAATACAGTGCTGAATAAGCATTTTAATTTATTCTCTTATTTTAATTGTCTAATGAGTACTAATTACCACTCGGAGTGTTATAACCCTGCTGCCTCAGTAAGCGAAAACGGAGAGAAACAGTGTAGAGGTCGTCAGAGTCTCCAGTTTCGCCATCATTGTTGTGAATTTGTTGGAGTATGTTATCAATCTCACTTTCAAAATGGTAAAACACGCCTAAGAGTTGGACCGCATCAATCAGCTCCAACTTTTGTGATATATCATCGACGGGAGCCACCAGGAAGCTCTGCACTCCTTCAGCCTTTGTACTTTCTCCAAGCTCTCAGAGGTAATCTCCTACAGCACAAAGATGATATATCATAATATATATTTCAAGACTGTAAGCATTTGAATATATATATATATATATATAATAGAGTTACATTAACATCTTTACAATTTTTCTACAAGCTTCAAATAAAATAATATTTTTTGAAATAAAATAATATTTTTTTAAATATTTATTGTAATTTTAATTTTGATTTGATGTGTTTGAATTTAAAAAAAATACTATTTTATTGATAAGTTGTAAATAATATAAATAAACATACCATTTTATTTTAAAATTGCAAGAAAAATTGTAAAGAAGTTGTAACGTACTCTATCATTTATTTATATATATATAGAGAGAGAGAGAGAGAGAGAGAGAGGCTTCACAAAATATTCTATTACCTGCATGGACTTGCTATTATAAGAGATGAAATAATCTCCCCAAATGCTTGGGTGAAAAGTTGCCAACGGACGTTTTACAACAGAAAAACTTGGATTCTGGGTTTGAGAAGGAATTATCGATGAAGGAAGAGACATTTTGTAGAAGAACTTGGTGTATAAATGGAGATGGAGTTGGCTTAGTGCTAGTTGTTTTTCGAGTGTTGTACTCGTGAATGAACAACTTATGCAAGCTGGCCACATATATATGTTAGACTTTATAATGATTCTTGAATGCGGAATATATACACTTAATACAGAATCATAAACATTAAAGCCCAAGGAAAAATTCGTACCTCCAGCCATTGATGTTACTCTCGGTTTGCTGCCTTCTCTGATGTTTGGCACTTCCAAACTCTTCCTCACTCTCTGTAGATGGTGTAAACTGAAGGGGTCGAGATGAGTTGAGATTGGGGACCAAAGCCACGGTTTATATAGCCACTAAAAAGCCTCCATCAAGCTGTCAATGGCTATTCTTTAATGGTGGTTGTTCTGAGTGATCATTTCAGACACTAATGGATCACTTTCGGCTGCACATGGTGAGTAGTGGTTGGTGTGGACCATATCAATTAATAACTCCACATAAAGTGAAGTTTGGTAGAGATTCGTCCAACATTCTCCCACTTGGTCAACACCTTTAATCTTAAGTCTCACCTTGATCCGAAAATCTATATTAAGTAATAAATACATGAATCATGGCGATAGGTCCTCTAAAAACGAGTATTACCTTCCATGTATTACTATGTATTTATTTCTCATTCTTTATGTGTCAATGATCTCTTAATGAATAAACCATATGTTTATTCTTGGTCCTTATTTCTTATACTTCATGTGTTAACGATTTCTTAATGAATAAACCATATGTTTATTCTTAGTTCAACACAGATGAATTTCTCAGAATTAAATTAAAGTGCACATAAATATGAGAAAAACATCACAATAATAAAGAATTTCATAACATTGTCCATACAATGAAATATTACAAAATGGAACTAAGTCCCATATTCACCACATGATCCTTGAATTTTAATGGTGGCATGCCTTTAGTCAAAGGATCAGCAATCATTAATTCAGTGCTTACGTGCTCAATGACCACTTTCTTTTCTTTAACACGTTCCCTTATGGCTAAATACTTAATGTCGATGTGTTTACTTCGACTTCCACTTTTGTTGTTTTTAGCCATAAAAACAGCAGCTGAATTATCGCAATACATTTTCAATGGCCTAGAGATAGAATCCATAATTCTAAGCCTAGAAATGAAACTCTTAAGCCATACACCATGTGAAGTGGCCTCAAAACAAGAGACGAACTCGGCTTCCATAGTGGAAGTGGCAGTCAAAGTCTGCTTGGCACTCCTCCATGATACAGCTCCACCGGCCATCAAGAAAATGTATCCTGATGTTGATTTGCGTGAATCAATACAGCCAGCAAAGTCAGAATCTGAGTAGCCAATTACTTCCAGATTGTCTGTCCGTCTATACATAAGCATGTACTCTTTGGTTCCTTGAAGGTACCTCATTACTTTCTTTGCAGCTCTCCAGTGGTCTAAACCTGGATCACTCTGATATCGTCCCAACATTCCTACAACAAATGCAATGTCAGGTCTTGTGCAGACCTGAGCATACATTAGGCTTCCGATAGCAGAAGCATATGGAATGTTCTTCATTTGTTCCCTTTCAAGGTCATTCTTCGGGCACTGGTTCAAATTGAACTTATCACCCTTCACAATGGGAGCTACACTTGGTGAACAATCTTTCATCCGAAATCTCTCTAAAACTTTATTAATATAGGTTTCCTGAGACAGACCTAAGATACCTTGAAATCTGTCTCTATGGATCTTAATGCCAATGACATAAGATGCCTCACCCATATCCTTCATGTCGAAATTTTTAGAGAGGAATTGCTTCACCTCACGCAACAAACCCTTATCATTGGTTGCTAGCAAAATGTCATCCACATATAAAACAAGAAAACAGATTTTACTCCCACTGACCTTCTGGTATATACATTGATCCATAATGTTTTCTACAAAACCGAATGAAGAAATTACATTATGGAATTTCAAATACCATTGGCGGGATGCTTGTTTTAAACCGTATATGGATTTCTTAAGTTTGCAGACCAATTGCTCACCATTACTAGAGGGGAATCATTCAGGTTGTTTCATGTAAACCTCCTCCTCTAGATCTCCATTGAGAAATGCCGTTTTCACATCCATTTGTTGCAACTCTAAGTCAAAATGGGCTACTAATGCCAAAATAACGCGCAAGGAATCTTTCTTAGATACAGGAGAGAAAGTCTCCGTGTAATCGATTCCTTCCTTCTGAGTGAATCCCTTAGCAACGAGTCTTGCCTTATATCTCTCAATGTTGCCCAATGAGTCTTTCTTTGTTTTAAAGACCCATTTACATCCAATGGTTTTTACACCATTAGGCAACTCAACAAGATCCCAGACTCCGTTACTCTTCATAGAATTCATCTCTTCCTTCATGGCATTGTACCATAATTCTGATTCTTTGCAACTCATGGCTTGTAAAAAGGACTCGGGATCATTTTCGGCTCCAATGTTGTAGTCAGATTCTTGCAAATACACAACATAATCATTAGGAATTGCTGATTTTCTTGGTCTAATAGATCTTCTTAATGCTGTACCATCATATTCCTGAGAAGTATGTGGTTCAACTTGTTGTTCAAAAGTTCTTGGCAACTCTTGAACTACCTGATCTATTGGAATGTCATCAGCAGCTTGTGGAACTTCAACGATTGGTTGTTCAACACCAGTTTGTACATGAGGGGTGTTGTAAACAATAACCATTCTATCACTTGAGGTGGAAGGTTGAGATTCTGAATAATCATTCTCAGAAACTATGTTCCTGGTTTGATCACTCCCACTGATCAAGTCATTCTCAAGAAACTTTGCATTTCTTGATTCCACAATCCTAGTGCTGTGAGATGGACAATAAAATCTGTAACCTTTAGACCTTTTAGCATATCCAATGAAATGCCCACTAATGGTCCTTGGGTCCAGCTTCTTTTCTTGTGGATTATAAATTCTCACTTCAGACGGGCATCCCCAAACGCGCATATGTCGCAAACTCGGTTTCCAACCTTTCCATAGTTCAAATGGCGTTTTAGAAACAGCCTTGGTTGGAACCCGGTTTAATATATACACTGCCGTCTTAAGTGCTTCAGCCCACAAAAATTTAGGAAGATTGGAGCTGCTAAGCATACTCCGCACCATATCCAATAATGTTCAGTTTCTTCTTTCTGCTACACCATTCTGGTCCGGTGAACCAGGCATAGTGTATTGGGCAACAATCCCATACTCTTGAAGAAACCTTGCGAATGGCCCAGGTGCTTGTCCATCCTCTGTGTATTTACCATAATATTCCCCACCTCTATCTGATCTCACGATCTTAATTTGCTTACCGCATTGTTTCTCTACTTCAGCCTTAAAGATCTTAAAGGCATCTAATGCTTCGTTCTTATTATGAAGCATGTAGAGATACATATATCGTGAGTAATCATCTATAAAAGAGATGAAGTATTTCTGACCATGTGAGTCTATGTCTAGACTACATATATCAGTATGTATGATCTCTAATATGTCTGAACTCCTATTGGCACCTTTCTTTGACTTGTTGGTCTGCTTTCCTTTTATGCAGTCCACACAAGTCTCAAAATCAGTAAAATCCAGAGTATTAAGTACCCCTTCTTTCACTAATTTTTTAATTCTATCTATGGAGATATGACCTAATCTCCGATGCCATAATTTAGAGGAATCCTCATTAATAACACATCTCTTAATGCCAGTGTGAACATGCATTGAATCATAAGTGGCATTGTTTTGTAAATTAATTCGATAAAGACCATCAGACAAAATACCATTCCCAACACAATCAGATTTATAAAATAAACTGAATGATGTTTCTAAAAATTGAAGGGAATATCCAAATGGTACAAGTCTTGAAACTGAAATCAAGTTTCTAGAAAAACTTGGAACATAAAAGGTCTTTTCTAATTTTAAAACAAAGCCACTACTTAAAGTCAAATTACATGTTCCTATAGCTTCCACATGTGAGCCCATCTTATTTCCTGATAAGATGCTTTGCTCACTTCCCACTGGCTTCCTTAGGTTTTGCAAACCTTGCAAGGAATTTGAAATGTGGATTGTTGATCCAGAATCAATCCACCATGTGTTAATATTGACTTTAACCATATTAGATTCATAACAAACAAATGAAGTTGGATTACCTTTGTCCCTCATCTGCATGATGTGCTCGCGCACACCTTTCACATTGGTGAGTCTTAAGGATGAGAACTTCATGATTAGGGTACTTGCTAGTGCCTTGTCTGAAGTGACAAATTGTTCATCAATGGCTTTTAGCAAGTCTCGGACCTTTTCATGCTGATCGACAGAACCACGAATACCAGCAGAAATTCTAGTCTTAATGAACATCATGCTGAGGCGATTAGATCGCTCCCATCGCTCATAAAGCGTGATGTCCGCTGCAGTACTAGTATTAGTGACTGCTGGTGGTTCGTCTTTCCTAATAGCATAATCTATGTCCATCCACCCTAAATGAAGAAGAACTCTCTCCTTCCAGACCTTATAGTTATCTCCCTTAAGTTCAGGGATATCATAACGAATATCAGAGAAATTTGTAGGTTGTACGACTGCATTATAGATTACATCTTATGTCATAAATTGAGGCCTAAATAAAATTTCATGCTTTACCAATGTAAATCATGCTTAAAAATTGAATCTAAAGACATAAAGATTGCCTGTGGGCTAAATCTTTAATTCAAGCAGATTCAATTATTCTTTATGATAGAATTCATCAAATTCTATCTAAGGTTAAACTTTATGATAAAACTATCAAATTATTTACTTAATTCATAATACCTGTGGGTAAATTATGAATAATTTGATATTTGATCCTAATTAATCATATAAATATAATAAAAATTCCTGTGGGATAAAATTTATTATATTAAATATAATTAATTACAATTAATGTCTAAATATTCTTTATGTGATCCTTGTCAATCATAATATATAATTTTACTCAATTAGAGATGCTGTGGCTATTCTCTAATCAATAAAAAATTATATGGATCACTTAGACATTAAATCTTTTATGCATTAACTTAATATGAGAATAATCATAAATTGCATAATTATAATTAAAACCAACATGTTATTATTATGCACAAATATTCTCAAAATTTAGCATAAAAATTGCATAATTAAAACTATACTATTATGCATAACATTTAAATATAAACTCATCAAAAAAAAAAAAATTTCTGGATTAGCTAAACTACATGTCGTTTTTCCTTAGTGAGAAAACTACATGTCGTTTTTCATCTGCCTTTAAAAACAATAGCTACTAAACTACATGTCGTTTTTCCAAAACTAACAAAAACTACATGTCGTTTATGCTAGACGAAATCAATACTCTTTCCGACTAAACTACATGTCGTTTAATCAATAGACCAAAACTACATGCAGTTTTGGTCGTCTTCAACCTCCAGACTGCTTTGCAGAATCCGATTCACAGATGATTTTTGACGTCGAAAAACATGTTTTTAATCACAGAAAGCTTAGAAAAACTATTTCCATATTATTTCTATACTTTTTTTGAATTAAAAACATTCAAAACTCAAAACTTAATTTTCTCAAAACTTTCGGTAAAAAACAGAGATGAACAGAGAGTTCACAAAAACATCAAGACAGAGATATATTGGGCTCTGATACCAACTGTTAGACTTCATAATGATTCTTGAATGCGGAATATATACACTTAATACAGAATCATAAACATTAAAGCCCAAGGAAAAATTCGTACCTCCAGCCATTGATGTTACTCCCGGTTTGCTGCCTTCTCTGATGTTTGGCACTTCCAAACTCTTCCTCACTCTCTGTAGATGGTGTAAACTGAAGGGGTCGAGATGAGTTGAGATTGGGGACCAAAGCCACGGTTTATATAGCCACTAAAAAGCCTCCATCAAGCTGTCAATGGCTATTCTTTAATGGTGGTTGTTCTGAATGATCATTTCAGACACTAATGGATCACTTTCGGCTGCACATGGTGAGTAGTGGTTGGTGTGGACCATATCAATTAATAACTCCACATAAAGTGAAGTTTGGTAGAGATTCGTCCAACAATATATAGATACGTACGTTGCATACGGACAACGCCGTGTTAGAATATTTCTTTCAAGTCTAAGTTAAAAGCTAGCTAGCTAGCAATATATTCTTTAATTAAAAAAATATTTGCTTTCTTCGTGATATTTAGCACCTGACAGTTTTTTAAAAGTCTAGAGGAAAATGAGAAATGATATAATAATAACTATATCATAATCTATTTACAATTAAGGATCAAATAATTATTTTTTTAAAAGTAGTAAATGGGCTAGCGGGGTAGTCTAGGGTCTAAAACATCATCAACTGAGTAAAGTAAGATATTTGTAATTCTTTTGCTATTAATTCTCCACGTTTATATGCGAGAAGAATTAACGAAGTAACTATAGGAGTTAATATTGGTCTGGCACAAACTGGAGACATAAGACCCATCAACCATAGAGGAGTCAAAAGAGTCAGTGCACCTCACGTTATGGATATGAACCATGTGGTGATTAGATAATTTCGATATATCAGGGATAAGCCTTCTAACAATTAAGCATTGTGCAAAGTTAGTTAGTTTATAGTATTCATCCAATATTCTCCATGCCTTTATATAGGGGCAACAAGTAACTTTCGATCAATCTGTTTCAGCATTTTTTAATTATTAACTCTCACACATTACTGACTTAAACATAAGTGGTCATGTGCAGGTACTCCATGCTAGACAGTTAACAATTTACAGGTTAACAATCACGACCGATTGCGTGACACATCCTTTATCATTGTTATCACGGAAAGAATCTCAACGACTATTTATTCGTGGTAGAGTCCCTTGAGGCAATTTTCATAGACTGATGTTAATTAGAAAATTCCTTGCAAGTTTAGCACGAAAACCTGAGAGGCATGAGTTGGGCCAGAAAACAAGGACTTTATTGTCTATTCAAACAAGTCTTCGTAAGGTGGGCGTTAGAAGTCACTTGTGGTACGTTCTCAGGCCTCCCTTGGAGAAGAACAATCTCCATGCATGCATGCAGCCACATGACTGGGTGCATTTGTATTCATTGCAATTTTTTTAAAAATAAAAATAAAAAGTATTTGCGTCTATGTGAAAAACATACAAAAGAAAACATAAAGGATCTGTGAGGTGCTATCACATAGAAAGCTAGCAAATATTTTTTTAATTAAAGACTATATTGCTTGCTAGCTTTTCGCTTATAAGATATTTCAGTACTTAAAATAAATGAAGTTTGCTATTCATCATCTCACGCACCACACAGTACCACACTTAATTTTATTTTTTATTTTTGTTTTATTCTTTCTAAACTAATTGAGTTATTCTACACATCATTTAATAAGGAAAATAAATTAAAATTAAAAAATCATATATATATATGGTGTGTAATGTGAGGATGATGAGTAGAAGTTTTAAAAAAAAAATAGCATGTTACATACATATTTAATAGATTCTTATCTTTTTTATAAATGGTTTAGATCATGAAGTTTCTCAAACTATTAGTTGAATATAAATACTACAAATTTTTACTTTTCTCTTAATAATTTAATTATATACCTTTGGGAAGTGGGGGCGGCATCCCTGTACCTAGTTGGATTAATTGAACATAATGGGGAAGTAAAGATCAATTAAACGTGTACGACATTGATACTGATTGATTCAATAGGGAAGCTCGACTTTGATACTTTACGAAAGTACGACAGGAATCCATTAAGTGCATGCACATGGAAAACGTGTGGTTAATAAAAACAAACATCAAAGAATACATCGAATATGAGACTTATAATCAAGAACGACCATCCGTTAAATACATAAGAAACCTTGAAAGAACGCATTATTTATGAAAAAAAACATCAAATAAAACGTTTAATATGAGATTTATCACGTAAAGCAAAATCAGTGGCTCTTATGCCAAAATGCTAACAACATCTCGGACAGCCTATTAGTGGTCTAATATGAATAAAATCAGATTGAAAAATGGATGAAATTAAGAAAAGAAACAGACCCTAGAATCGAGCCGGCTCTGATATATACCATATAGAATCGAGCTAACTCCAGACGCCTGGAGTTAGCCAATTACTCTAATACCATATAGAAAATAGAAATGAAATAAAATAAGAGACATTGAGGGCTATATATTTACTATTATCAATTGTGCCTGAATAAATAACAAATGTCCTTATTTATAAGTGAATGAAGATAGAGAAAGAATGAAAATATAATAAATCAACGATACAAATTGATACTGATTAATTTACAACATAAACTATATACAGTAGAGAATAGGTGTAACACCTCGTATTTTAGTGTATTTTTAATGAATGATTAATTTAATTTATTTAGTGATTGGTTCTCTTGTTTTAAAATTTTAAGAGTTTTTAAATATTATTTTATAATATTTTAAATTGTGAAAATTAATTCTTATGTGTTTTCTTAGTGTTATTTATTATTTTGTATTTAAAGTGATCTCTAATTTAAATTGATTTGTTTTTGGGTTTAAAAATAATTATTGTTTTAATTAAGCATTTCACTGCATTTGGATTATTTTATTTAACTAGTAGTTTTAAAATTCTCTTCGTTGGATCATTTTGAAACCCAAGATGAAAATCTGGATCTCTCTTTTTTCCCTTCTCTTTTCCTTTTTCTCCTTTTTCTTTTCTTTCTTCTCATTCTTTCCCTCGGATTCTCTCTTCCCAGCCCGACCCTCTCTCTCTCTCCTCTCCCCCGTGTTTCGGTTCCTTCCACCCAGCCGCCGCCACCGGCCACCGTGGTCGTCACAGCCCGGCCGAATCAACTCCCCACCGACCGGCAACCCAGCCCACTAAATCTCAGCCCGGGCCTTGCCGCTGTTAGCCTCCACGGCTCATTTGAACCCGCGGCGGTCTTCTAGTCGCTACGCCGCCATCTGGCCACCTCCGGCGACCACCTCTTCACCACTTCATCACCGGCCCCTTGCCGTCCTAACCCACCCAGTTTCAGCTCCGATCCGTCGCCAGAGCCACCTCCACGAGCTCATCTCCGTTTCGGCCTTTTTGGCCTTCCACTGCCGTTTCGGCCTTCCGCCCACGGCCAACCGTCACTTCCATTAGTTTCATCACCTCCCATAGGCCCTACCCTACCGTTCCCTAGTCTTCGTTTGACCCCGTTTGAAATTGGGTATACTGTGTATTTCGACCACAGTGTTTTTACACTGTGGAGTTGTTGTTTTGGCGCTTCCAGCTCTCCCGTGATCCTCTGAAAATTATTATATAGCACTGTAAGTATTTTTCCAAACATCTTTTGAAATTTTAATATATTTTTACGCTGACTCATTTATTATTACTGTGATTGGTTGGTTGTGCCGGACTGAGTCCGAGGAGTTTTGGAGGTCGGATGGATTGGAGGTTGGAGTTGTGTTTGGTTATTGGATATTGTTGTTGGTCTGGTACATTGCATGTGCACTCATGTTCATGTTTGTAAATTGAAAACTGGGTTTTCGTGTACTTGCATTCATGTTCATGTGTTTATGGAAATTGGGTTTTTATGTGATTTAAAGGAAAAGAGACTGTAGGGATGGTGGTAAGCAGGGATGGTGGTATAGTCCCGCCTGCGATTCCTGCTTATGGTGCACGCGATAGGGATGGTAGTAAGCAGGGATGGTGATAGAGTCCTGCCTGTGATTCCCGCCTACAGTGCTCTATTGGGTTTTTGTGTTGTGTGGAAAGGAACTGTAGGGATTGTGGTAAACAGGGATGGTGGTATAGTCCCGCCTGCGATTCCCGCCTACGGTGTACGCGTAAGGATAGTGGTAAGCAGGGATGGTGGTAGAGTCCCGCCTATGATTCCCGCCTACAGTGTCCAATAAATATTTTTGTGTAAATCATTTTTGAGAAAATGACGGATTATGTTTTTGGCCAAAAATGAGATTTTTGCGTGTGTTGGAAAAATATCCATTTTCAGGGAAAATGATATTTTTGGATCTGGTGCATAGTACATCATATGCATGCATGGTTGGTATCATTAATGTATTTTGATCTTGGAGATTGTTTGGATTATTACTTACCTGCGGTACCATTTTATGGTACTGTAGATTTTGGTGCAGGTGAGGTTGTGGAGCTTGTGGGATCGGCTCCCTGGAGAATGTGGCATGTGGTTATTGTTAATTTGGTTTATAGAATTTATTTCTCGCTTGTTTATGTATTTGGCTTTTGTTGTAATTTCGGATATTTATTTTGGATAATTTTTGTATTAAATAAAATTCTGGTACTTAGTAGACTTATTTATTTTTACCACTGCGACTATTTGGTGCTCTGGTTGCACGTTGCACACACTTGAGCACTTATCGTTGGGATGTGTGACCCGTGTTGTCATCATCCTGACGTCACGACTCCTGTGTTGTTTTGTACGTGGGAGTCGGGGCGTCACAATAGGGCTTCATTTGACAACACAAACCATCCCATCTCAAATTTTCTCATAACTTTATTCTCAAATATCACTTGAACATAAACATTTTTTAATTTTTTTATCTAATCATTATCTAATTATTCCAACTTTCTCAAGCTTCCAAATAAAATATAAAAAATAATTCAACTTTTTCAAATTCAAAAACAAAAATAATATTATTCTAACAATATATATTTTTAAGTTTATAATACTTCTATTAAAATTTTTTCTCTCATTTTTTAAAATTCAATAAAACATTTTAACTCAAACCATTTTTCAGTTTATATTAAATTTCGAGAGACCCATCCCACGGAAAAAAAGTGCCGAGTTTTCGTGAAGGACGAGTGTTGGCGATCATGAATAATGGAGAAGTCAAGGAAAGTCAACAGAAGAAAATGAAAGAAAAAACCATACTAACAAGTAAATTGTTAATTGCAGATAATAATAAGCTCAAGGTTTCAGACAAATGCAAAAACACAATTTTTACAATTAGGGTAACTAGCTAGAATCATTCTTATCGACTTTATTCCATTTGTTTTCAAAGATTACAAGCCAGAGATACACCATTATTTAATATCATATGATAGGATGGGTGTAGTCGATCATCAGGTAAGAAAGGTTGAATTAAAGAGTGATAACCCAATGATCATAAGGAATTTTAATAACTTGGTGCCTCACAAATATATAGGAATCATTTCTCTCATTTTTCCCTCTTCCAGTATTACTTTATTCTTCTTTCTAGAACTCTGTCGAATCTTCTTCATAGCTCCTTTTAGTTATTGGATAAATCTATTTTCGGATATTTTTAGATCTAGAATTTCTAGTTTTACGGCCAAAAAAAAAAAAAAGTTCTAGTTCTAGTTCCAGTGTGGGATCAACTAAAAAATTCCCTTTGTTTTACCAAAGAGAGAGAGAGAATAGATTTCTTTGTTGGATCAGTGTCTTTTTTCACGTTAAAACAAGCACATTTTTTTTTTTTTTTTTTGGAACATGGCACCTCCCTTTATTGATTGAAACCTAAAAAAACAGAGTACCCAGGAATACCCAAAATACTGGACCCATGCTAAGACCAAAACAAATCAAAGAGCTCACCATTATGGGCTCTAGAATGGCCCGATCTAGAACGGCCATCCTCTGTATTCTTTGTCTTTTGCAGAAGGCAGGCTTTCATCAGGAGTTGGGGATTTTCACCTTCTGAAGAGGAAATGAAGAGTAGAGAATTGAGGAGGGAGGGGGATGTTGGGCAGCAGACACGACTTTTTTTTTTAATAAAAAAATTATAAAAGACGTGGCATGCCACATATAGCGGGAAGAGAAAACGGTAGTATTGAGCGGTAATTGTAGCACTGTCCTTTAGGAAATGAGATGAATTGAGAAATGTGAATAGTAATGAAATAATTTAGGTTAAGATATTTTATTGAGTTTTAAAAAATAATAAAAATAAAAATAAAAATATTATAAACTTAAAAATATTGTTAAATACTATTAATAGAACATCCCCGGCGGCGGCGGCTTCCCAGTCGGTTGGAAATATCAAACTTGGTACAATAGGGAAGTACGACTTTGAATGGAAATTTGTCATGTTGTTATACGTGGACATGAGTGACCTTGAGAATGAGCCCCTAGTGAAGCTGGTTGGACTTGAAACACTAGTTGCTCATGATTTGTTGGTGGAGGGCCGGCTCGCCGCCATTGCCTAAGGTCCCACTTTATATAAAGTCTCTAAAAATAAAAATGAAGTATTTTTTTTTAATTTTTTTAAAAAAAAATAAAAACCATTTCATTAAATAAAATTTTAAATAATTTATATAATTTTCAATATGTGCAAGGTCCCATAATACCAAATTTAATACTTAATACAATGATTTTTTTTATAAGTAATACAATAAATTATTTATATTTTAAATAATCTTTTTAAAATCTTGTTAAATTGAGGCACAAAAACTGCATTGAAACCTCATTTTAAGTTGTTATAGATATAAATTTACAAAAATTGTATTTAAAAATTTTAAATAAAATCTTGTTTTATTGAAAAATTTGAAAATATTCCATATAATAATTTATATTTTATTATATTATAATTATAAATGACTCAGTTAAATTTCGCCCAATGCCTTAATATGTATTGAGCGGCCCCTGGTTGGTGTTGTATCATCGTCGTAGGAAAATTCTCGTATCTCATGCTTGAGTAATGATACACACACAATACATTCTATAAAATATTACACAACAAAATTATAAAATAAGGGTATTTTTATAAAATATTATTACTTTTATAAGATATTTTATAAAAATATTCTTTACTTTAATATATTATTGTACAATATATTGTAGAATGTACTGTGTGTTAATATTTTCCTGTTTGTATACATGATAAAGTCCTTGTTTTCTGGTCCAACTGCCTCACATGTTTTCGTGCCAAACTTGCAAACGAATTTTTAACAGCAGTCTTTGAAAATTGCCTCAAGGGACTCTACCACTAATAAATAGTCGTTGAGATTCTTTCCGAGATAACGGTAAAAGACGTAACTATAAAAAAAAAAAAAAAAAAAAAGACAGAATTGCCGGCGTTTATGACACAAAAAAAAATACTATGTTATGTAAAAATTTGCAGCGTCTAAATTTCGTACAAACTTTTTAAAACAATAATATTCATAATAAAAAGGTGAATTCTAAGATACAATATATCCAAAAGGTGAGAGGAGTCCATCATCCATGTATTTTGTTAATTGGAGGAAACTTCATCTAAACTCATGAGTTGGATAAACTCTGAAACACGACAATTATAAATAGTCTGATTGAAAAGGGAGAAGAACGATCTAGGAATTTCCGTAAGAGACTTGTTTGTATAGACAATAAAGTCCTTTTTTTCTGGCCCACCTGCCTCACAGGGTTTTCGTGCCAACCTTGCAACGAATTTTCTAACATCAGTCTTTGAATTTCAAGCGACTCTACCACGAATAAATAGTCGTAGATCAGATATTTACATAATCTTTTAAAAGAGAAATAATATTTATAATCATGTAATGAGCAAACGTCGCGCTGTTTTGAAAAAAAGTAAGTATAGATACGATTTACATAAAAAAATTAATTTTTTAATAATAAATTATATTCTTTTTCTAAAGAAATATACTATATTTCCACGATCTATAAATGTATCTAATATTACTTCTTTGAAAATTGCCTCAAGGGATTCTACCACGAATAAATAGTCGTTGAGATTCCAAATTTATTTATTTTTATAGCTGCCTCATGTATTTAAGGAGATACATGTCCTCTAAATAATATATTATTTTGATATTTGGAAATTGGATATAAAAATAAAAATATTTAAATTTCTAATAGGAGCAAAATAATGTATTAAATTAATAATACGTAGTTTACATATTGCTCTATTTTTTTTATCATTATATATATTGTTAATTAACTAAGTTATGTTTTAACAATGCTTGTAAATCACATGCATGGGAACGGGGAAATAATATTATTAAATTTTAAACTAGTTACAAACATTAATGATGTATTAAAATTATAATATTTACTTTTCAGATTATTTTGGCAAAAATAAAATAAAATTAAATAGTCCATATATATTACTTAAGCAAATAATTGCTCTCTTTTGCAGGGGAGAATAATGATATATAAAAATTTGTATATAACAAAAATTAAATGATTATTTAAAAGCATGCATAAATATATAATGAGTTTCAAGTTGGAATGTAAAATAAAGAATAAAAATAGTTAATAATGTTTATGATTTAAAGTTTTTGGCTTTTCTATATTGTTCAACTTAAATTTTCAAAATAAAAGGCGAAGAAAATGACTAATTATGAAAAGTCATATTTTGATATTCAAAACTAATTTAACCATACGTACAACATAATAAATTAAATTAAAAAAATTGGGTTTACATGAGGAATCAATGAGCATATATGTGCTTTATGGAGAATAAAACATATTTAAAATTAAAAAAAGATTCATATCTAATACACTTTTATTACAAAAATCTCTTCATTCTTTTTTTAATAGGTTAAGAGTATGAGCCAAATGTGAAATAATCCCAGAAGCTGAATAGAAACAGATTAGACTAGATGTCAGAATCAAAGAATATCTTTTTCTTTTTTTATGGAAAAAAAAAAGAACACTAGACTTCAAATGTAGTTACCTTTGTATAACTTGTGCAATATTTTCATGACAACAGCAACTTCGACCAGGTTTCTCCAACCATACCCAACATCACCTTGTTCTTCTCTTCCAAGTACTATATTTATAAAAGAATATGTACCAAACATTGGCCCTGGAAGGTAGTGCTTTTCATAGACTTTTCTTTTAACATTCGGAGCATCTAAGATCCGGTTGCAATAAAAAATCAAATTTGGAAAATAACTTATAGACGGATGCATTCGATACTGTATATGAAGAAGAAGCTTCGAGTGACCGAGTGAGCTCATTCTCTCAAACAGACTCCTCCCAAAACCAGCTTCGCTAGAAATCTACAAGTAGATTTTAAAATGACATTAAGCTAGAGAGAAAAAAAAAAAAAAAAAGGAAAGACAAATTCCAACAAAGGGAGCAGTAAGTAAGACAACCAAATAGGATTTACACACATTGCTTTCAACCATTGCTGGTAATTGGCACTCATCCCCAACCAGAATAGCATGCCTTAAACCAGGAAGTTGAAGGGGTATGGCTGACTCACACTCCTTTAATTTTGCAGCTTCATCAATAACCAGAATGCTCAGTGGTTTCATTGCCACCGAATGCAGTTTGTAAGAACTTGAAGCAGTGCATAAAAGTAAGGAAGCCGCTTGAAGACAAAAATCCATTATTGATTCTTTGTCCATACCCATTGGAAGCTCAAGTTCATTAAATGAACCCTGAAGAGTTTTTAGAACAGAGAGGCATTCTCTTCTCCTTGCTTGCAACTGGAAGGGCATATCCATAAGTGGCTGCAAAGTATCTCCAACGACTTCCAAACGAGAAAAAAGCTCCTCCAGCACTTCAGAGTCCACACTATCTTGAAACAATAAGGTTTCAAAAGACTCAAGTAGGCCAATTAGAGAAATCATGTTTTGGAAATTGCTTTTGAGTGTAACTTTTGGGTAAATGTGTACAGAAGACTTGAAAACATTTTTTGAGTGGTGATGAAATAGAAACGAATCTTTTTCTCACAAAATCAAGAAATGACTTGTACGTTTCGTTGCTAGCATCAGTTTCCTCCCTGCTTTCGTTTTCCAAGTGCATGTGATAATGAGAAACACAATTCTCAAGAAGATCAATCATTCATTCAAAACTTTGAAAGCACTTTGAAAGCCTTTTGACCCGACGATCTAAATATATCTCTTTAATGTCTGAACCAAGTTTGAGTCGCTCCTTATTCCCAAACAAAAGTATATCTGCTAATGAGCAAAACGAACCATCAGTTTCACTCACCAAGTTTGAGGCCACTCCTGTAATTGCAACATTTGTTGGGGCTCAGGTAAGAGTTCTATATCCCATTCTAAAAAAGGATAAGAGCAGAGTGCTAGTGATTTTTGTTTTCCCTGTACCGGGCGGGCCCCATATCAGTTCCACTTCCATCTTGTGGCTGCAATGCATCTTACGAAGACATGCCAGAAATGCCTGGGTTTGGGGTTCATTCAGTTTATATTTTATACGTGTCCCAAATTTCTCATGCCAGCTGCCATCACTCTCTGCAGAGCAGAGATCACAATCTTCCTCAATCTGTTTTGCAACATCAGAGAGGGAAAATAATCGAACCAAGAATAACAGCAATTCTCAGTACGACAAAAATAAATTCAACAAGTGTAATTCTACGTATAACTGTGAAGTGTGCAATCGTTGCGTAATTCAGAAAACCAAAAGAATACCTTTTACGATAGCTGATGAATAGGAAAAACTCACCATTTTCTATCAGTTTAACTTTCAGGAAAAATCCACATTTAATATCGTATCAAACTCCCCTCTACCTTCCACTTAAGTTTTTCTTATTTATAATGCTTCAAAAGTAAAACATTTTGTCTCACATTATTAAAACAGTTCTGATCCATGCTGTACATTTATTAAGTCCACTTTCACTGAATGTCCACTTCATAATAATTAGAGATTTCCCTGTTACGTCGGGATGCATGCCTAACTCAGAATTATTATAACTACAAAATTCATCCCAAAATTACTTACCAAAGAATTAGTGCACAAAACTTTATTGATAATCTGTAGATTTCCCCGCGTGTGCAATGCGTTCCATATTCTCTTGTTGGGGATTGTATTTATCAAGAAAATCACAAACCAAGATTTATGGTTCCCAGCGTCAACTTCAATGTCTTTCAGCGCTTTGACTTTAAATCTGGTTGATGGGCTATCAACCTCATGCTAATCCTCTGGAATTTTGGTGACAGCTACAAAAGCCCATTGCCTTCCTATTGTTTGTAAATCAGAAACATCCTCGGATTGGCGTCTGCTAAAACAAATATTGGTCTACTATTGGGGATTTGGTTTCTCGTTCTGTTTTGTGTTGTTTGTGTAATGGGTATGTTCCGGCTAATCTTAATGAAACTTTTGTAGTGCTTATTCCCAAGAAAACGAATTCTGAAACTATGAAGGATTTTAGGCCTATTAGCTTATGTAATGTGGTCTATAAAATCATTGCTAAAGTCATTGTTAATGGGCTTAAAATTATTTTACCTAAGGTGGTCTCTGAATGTCAAATTAAGTGCTTTTGTGCCAGGACGTTTAATTACGGATAATGTGTTAGTAGCGTATGAATCTGTCCGTGCTATAAAAAGCAGAAAAAGGGCCATAAGGGAGTGATGTCTGTGAAGTTAGACATGAGTACAGCGTATGACAAAGTAGAGTGGGGTTTTTTAGAACAAGTTATGTTGAAACTTGGTTTTCATCATCCATGGGTGAGTTTAGTGAGGTCATGTATCGGATCAGTTTCTTATCGGGTTTTGTTGAATGGTGTGCCTACTAATTCTTTTGTTCCAGCCCGGGGTTTGCGGCAGGATGATCCTTTGTCCCCTTACTTATTTGTTTTATGCACTAAAGCTCTATCATCTTTATTGAGGTATGCTGATAATTGTTGGATGATTAATGGTGTTAAGGTATGTTCTCGGGCACCTGCTATTAGTCATTTATTTTTTGCGGATGATAGTTTATTATTTTGTCAAGCCACCTATGCTGAAAATGAGGCATTGAGACAACTTTTGGACCTTTATGAATCTGTTTCGGGTCAACAATTGAATTTGGATAAAACTGAGTTGCTGTTCAGTCCTAATGTGAGTGAAGATGTCGTGTCATCTATTATGGAAATTTGGAATGTTTCTTCTTTACAGCACCATTCCCGGTATTTCGGGCTGCCCTCATTTGTTGGAAGGTCAAAAAGTTCTACTTTTCAAGATTTAAAGGAGAAAGTGTGGGGTAAATTACAGGGGTGGAAAGAGCAATTACTATCTCAAGCCGGGAGGGAAATATTGATTAAAGCAGTGGTTCAAGCATTACCAACATATACAATGAGCTGTTTTTTGTTGCCTAAGCGAGTATGTGGTGAATTGGAGTCTATGTTTGCTCGGTTTTGGTGGGGACAAAGAAATTCAGAACGTAAAATGCACTGGCTGAGTTAGAAGCAGATGTGTGATTTGAAATTTAGAGGAGGGATGGGTTTAAAGAATTTGAGAATGTTTAATTTGGCTTTACTTGCTAAACAAGGGTGGAGGTTGTTAATGGAACCTCAATCTTTGTTATCTCGAGTTTTTAAAGCTAAGAATTTTCCTAATGGGGATTTTTTGCATGCTAATTTATCAGGAAAACCATCTTATGTGTGGAGAAGTATTTTTGTTTCTAAGAAAATTTTGTGTTCTGGATGTATGTGAAATGTTGGTAAGGGTGACAAAGTCCGGATCATGCTTGATAAATGGTTGCCTATTAATGTTCAATTGTTGCCTCAGTCTTCTTAGCATATTATTCAACTTGAAACCACTATCGATTATTTATTAATGCAGAATTACCTTTGTGGAACAGGAAATTGGTGTATTCAATTTTTTCTGCTAATGTGGCTGCATCTATATGTTCTTTAACTTTGCTGTCCAGATAGGAAGATGATAGAATCATGTGGATGGGTACTAAGAACGGGATATACTCTTTAAAGTCAGGGTATTATTCAGCTTTAAATTTGTTTTCTCTTAATGATAGTCCTGAGAGCTCTCATTCAGAAGCTACTAAGTGGTTTTGAAGAAACTTCTGGAATTTAAAGTTGCCTAATAAAGTGAAAAACTTTGGTTGGAGGGCGTGTAAGGATAGTTTGCCAACAAAATACAACTTATTGAGAAGAGGGATTTTACAATCAGCCCTTTGGTTTCATTGCATGCAGTGGGATGAAGATGTTTTTCATGCTATTTGTGGCTGTTCGATAGTACATGAAGCATGGGTAGTCCGCTGTCCACAGATTATGCATCATTTACACCAGGTGGGTAGCTTTTCGGAGTTGGTATGTGTATTGATGAAATCTGCTCCTCCTTTGGTTCCTATATTTATTACTATTTCATGGGGAGTTTGGAAATATAGGAATCTAAAAATTTTTCAGAACTCTGATTGTGGCCTTCTTGAATTAATTGATAATTGTCTTGGGTATGTTGAGAGTTATATTCATGTAAAGAAGTGTCATGTAGTGTTGTATAAGGAAAAAGTTCTTAATTGGATTGCTCCTACTGAAGGTAAAGTGAAGCTTAATTTTAATGGAGCTTTGTTTCATTCTTCTACATCAACTGGTATTGGTGTCATTTTGCGGAATGATAAGGGGGATGTTTTGATGGCTGCAAGCCGTAAGGAGCATGGTATTTTTGAAGTTGATGACATTGAAGCTTTGGCAGGTTTGAGAGGTTTTTTTTTTTTTTTTTTTTTTTTTAAAGAGCCAGTAGCCACCCTCATAGCAGTCACGTCCCAAGTTTATTAATTAGCCCTCACTTATGGCGGATGAATACCGTGGTTACAAAACTAGCATCTGGTAGTTACAAAAACCTCCCAAACACAAACCAACCAACAAAAGAAAAAGAAAGAACAGACCCAAAAAACAAAGCAGCACTAAACAGGCCTAAGGAAAACTAAACAATCCTAATAAAAACTAAACATGCCTAGCAAAACATAACTACACGGCCAAAAGGAAAAAAATAAACTAAACAAGCCTAATAAACAGAAAGTAAACTAAACATGCCTAAAAACAAAGACCTTAGGTACGAATAGCAGGCAACCCAGCCTTATCGATCCAAATAACACCCTTAACGAACCTCGGCAATTGACGAAAATCTTCATAAACTACATTTGAGAGGTTTGCAGTTAATACTTCATATGGGTTTGTTAAATCTAATTTTGGACGTTGACTCGCTTATTATTGTTGAAGCTATCTGTTCCAATGAGGCTAATTTATCTAAGCAAGGGTATGTGATAACTGAGATTAAAAGCCTTCTTTGTCATTTTAATTCATTTGAAGTTCTCCATGTTGGTCGTCAAGGGAATGAGGCTGCTCATCTACTAGCAAGACATGCTTATTTTATTGATGATACTTTGCAATGGTGGCATTCCTGTCCAAAATTTATTCAATCTAGAATTTCTTTAGATGCTGCTATGTAATTAGAAAGTGATGGTTTCTGTATTGTTCCTTCTTTATGAATGAAGTTATGCTGTTATTATAAAAAATAATAATAATAATCTCCATACTCGAATGCAGTTGTGCACGAGTTTCTTCCAGTAAGGGGTACACATATGACCCAAAATACTGGCGAACAGTGAGTTTACGTGAGATAGAGTTCATGCTTAATTTGTATCTTATATTTGTCCTATGAAAGCTTACGTGTCTTATGCAATGTGAGATGCATGATATATATAATACATAAATAAATATAAAATGTGGAATTAAACATGATCATGGGTTATGATGAATGACGTGCTTGCAAATATCATGACATGTGTGGTACATAAACATTGGCTTCTAAAGAACTAACTTTAATAATAATATATACTATGTGACCACCCGCTTCTTTTTCTCTCTGTTGGTCATGAGTCTCGTCTTTGCGTTTTAAATCCCAAATCATTGTTTTTAAATATTGCAGGTGATTTTTAAAGCGAGCCCAGTGCTTTAAAGCTCTCGAAATATTTTAAATGTCCAAGAAATATTTTAAATGGGATATTTTTAGTATTATTGAATCAAGCTTGATTTTAAAGTAAGCCTCTTATATTTTGGAAGCCCCGAAAATATTATAATTGTAGAAAAATCATTTTATCTAAATGATTTTATTTATTTAATAGCATTATGAGATTTAAATTGTGTTAAAAATTCTATTTAATTAAATGGTTTTATTCTCTTAAAAATATTTAGCAAACTTCATCATTTTAATTAATGATGAAAGAATAGTATTTTTATAATAGAAAGTTGATTTTAATTTATGATATTGTATTTATATTTTATCTAGATATTTTAGTTAGTTTAAATCAATGTTTAAATCTCCACCGTTGGATCATATTTAGATGAATTGCCTAGATTAAAACCCTAGCTCCCTCCCTTTTTCCACTCACTTTCCTCTTTTCCCTCTCTCTTCTCTCCCACGCCGACAGCCTCCCCCTCCCTCCCAATCTCTTCTCCTTGGCTCCTCCCAGTGCCGTCGTTGCCGTGCCACTGCCAGGCCCAGTCTCCGGCGACCTTCCCCTGCATGCTGATCTCCTTCCCCACGGGCCTCTCTCTCTCCCTCCAACCAAGCCGAAGCCCGTAGCGCTCTCTCCCTTGATTTCTCTCCACTAAGTCGCTGTGAGCAGTCTGCTTACTGAGTATTTGACTCATTTTGTTTTTATGTGTGTCCTACTCAGGAATGAAATGAGGCTGAAGCGTCATGACAAACATGGCCCAAGGAAAAGGTGATGGATGCCTAGACATTTTGTATAGCGTATGAAATATTATTTTGTAAAAAAACTTATATTTTAATTTAATGTTTTCCGCTGCAAAACTCTTTGCTAGATTTATAAATGCAAGTTTTAAATTTTAACTGTAGAATCTTTTATATCCTGGGAAGGGAAGGAAAAAGTTTTAAAATGATCAGCAATTCTCGTCTTATTTTCTAAAAGTATTTTTCTAAAGTCCCACCACGAGGACCTGCATTACATACTAGCTAACATGTGATGATCTTAATTTTATGATTAAGCTACTTACCTCAGAGCTCTAATCCAATATTTCTGACACATAATTGACCGCCTAAAAAAATAGACACGTAATTCATGTCAAATTCTTATTAAATGCATAATTTGTAATTAAAACTTGAAATACTAAAATAATCTATATTTATTAAAAGACTAGAATTATTATAACCGTAAAATAATCTAACATTTCATAAGCCCGAATTCTCATAAATCGATATTCTCCATTAAACCCACACTACATCAATGCAAACCCATTGTGCATGTAAAATTGCATAGCCAATGATACAATATACATACTAGCCCATAGTCAAGAAAGATAGATAGAGAGAGAGAGAGAGAGAGAGAGAGAGAGAGAGAGAGAGAGAGAGAGAGAGAGAGAACTAATGAGAGAGAGTGGGAGAGAAAACGTGAGAGGTGTTGTGAGGGGGAGGGAAAGAGAGGGGGGAGACAAAGAAACAGAGAGATAGAAAGAAGGCTTGCCATTGAGAGAAGAAGAGAGGGAATTACATGGAGAGAGAACTTATGGCTAGTGGGGGAAGAAATTGAGCGATTCAGTTGGTGGCTTGAGGGTTAAGGTTGCTCTATTTAAGGGTGGTTGAAACCGAGGATATAGAGGCTCACCAGGGTGGTTCTGGCGTGGGGTAGCGGCTGAGGTGACGTGCAGAATAGCCGTGCTCTGCTCTTGTGGGGCAATAATAGAGGTTGCGTTGGTATCCTGAGTTGCTGGTTTTGGTGGTTCATGGTGATATATTGGTTCAGTTTGGACTAAGGGTGGTTGAAAGTACAACAAGAATGAATGTACGAGGGACTTGCAAACTATTTACAGCGGTGCAATGTGGGAGCTTACGGTTTCCGTTTGGCTTTGGGTGAAGGTGGTTGGTCACGGCTGCTTCGATACTTGGTACAAAGTGGCAGTGGTGTGAAGGGGCTTGCGGCTTCTATAGCAGTGGGTCTTGGACTAGTTCTCCTCTAATTGAGGTTGGCGTGTGGTAAATCAGGCAAGGTACTGCAGCTTGGACAATGGAGGCTGATAGTTTGTTGTTGTAAGGAGTGCAATGAGCTAGGTGTGGGCTTTGGTAGAACGAAAGCAACGTTGGGCTTGACAGGAGGTGGGTCGACGACAACCCTAGGGACTGAAATTTTCTACATGCATGAGAGGGGATTGTGTGTGATTGTTTATGTTGTGGGTGAGGTCCCTTAGAGGTTATGGCATGCTAAAGGTAAATAGAGAACTAAAACTAGGACTCGAAGAAGACGATGCAAGTACAATGCATGGGGCTAAATATATATAAGGTATTCGAGTTTAAGAATGCTAATTTGAAGAGGATTGTAGGATTGTAATCCGAGCGTGTTTGAAATTGAACAGGTTCATGGGCTTGGAGTTCATAAATAAATCGAGCCTTATTTCTTAGGGCTTAGCATTATTAACTGAGCTATTGACCTAATTATTAAGCCCAATAAAATTTCATAATCTACCGTAATAATTTTTGGGTTCATGGCCTATTCAAAATTATTCAAAAGTTGAAATTGGGCTTTCCAATATGACCCATCAAATATAATTTAGGCCCAATAAAATTATCCTTATATTAAGCTTAAAAATATTGGACTGGGTCATTATAGTATTGGTTGAGAACTGAATCAAATTCTTCAGAGTCTAGTTTGTAACCAATAATATTCGACGAAGTACCGTTTGAACTTGTTTGGGCCATGTTTAATCTTCCACTACTTAACCTATCAAACTTGTGGAATTCCTCAATCAAACACCTCACTTTGGCCTCAATTCTATTTTCACACTCTTTGACCTCTGTCAATATATTAGTGGTAAAACAAACTCTTTGACCTTTCAATAAAGCCTTCAAATTTTGCTTATCTTCATTCTATTAATTTATACAATCTTTTTCCAAAGTAGTCTATAATGACAAGGTGTACTTAGGCTCTAAATTAACCACAAGTTCGCCAAATGCCTCATGTTCCACAATCCTAAATGAGAATTCAAACCATCTTAAATACTTGACAATCGTCACTCTTATTTTTTCTCTCTCATATTTTCCTAACCATTGAGGATTAGAACTTTTACGATCCATCCTAACGCCTGATTGTGATGGTGTTTTATCCTTTCTAAGGTTCTTTTCTTTAATGGGAGAGGCTTAACAAGAGAATCGTAGGTGGTGTGTCAAGGATGAAGTGTCATTTTTATAATGGCATTCAAATAGTCTTGATCAATAATTGCATCAGAATTTAATGCCAATGGGATCAATAGGCTCAACCTTTGTAAAATTATCCCATATTATATACTAATTGCTACCCTTTTTGTCTTTGGAAGGAGGGATGGTGTGAGGTCTTTGGTATTCACGGAGGAAGGTATTAAAGGACTAGTGTTTTCCTCCACATCCAATGATATATGAGCGAACAAAACCACCACCACCACTTAGTGTTGTACCATCAATATAACTAAAACTATCTTCCATTTGCTTTAAAAAAAAACTAAGAAATAAAGATAGAGAAATATAATAGAAATCAAATCAATATAAAAGAGAAGAGAAAATTAAATTAAATTGCATTAGTTTTTATTGAAAACATTCACTATGTGATCGATACAAGAACATTTTTTCTGAAATAAAATAAAAAAGGAATTCCTATAATATCAAAACCTGGAACAAGTCTATTTTTGGAAAGAATTATATGTGTGTGTGATATAGATATTGAAAATGCTTCTTGAACCGAGGAATGTGATCGACAATCCTGACCGATTTTATTTTTTATTTTTTTATTTTTTTACTTAAGAACATTTTTTCTGAAATAAAATAACAAAGGAATTCCTATAATATCAAAACCTGGAATAAGTCTATTTTTGGAAAGAATTATATGTGTGTGTGATATAGATATTGAAGATGCTTCTTGAACCGAGGAATGTGATCGACAATCCTGATCGATTATATTTTTTATTTTTTTACTTAATGATTAAGAAAATGACTATTAGTGAATTTGAGTTTTTTTTTTTTAATTTTTTAAAAATGTTTAAAGATGTTTAAAAAATAGTTCAAAAAAATAAAATAAAAGTAGATTTACACTTATCGGTACAATGCAGGGCCACCATTCTCAGTCCCCCGTAGCATTGTCCTATAGATCATATAGACAAACGCACATATGCACAAACAAATAGACATATGAGTCGAAACAAACTTATACATATATATTTTTGGTCAAGCCATTTTTGTCAAACCAAAACAGATGTACGTGGAGACTTTGGATCTTCCTTACAAAAATAAAAGTTTCACTAGCTAAACTTTGTAGTATCATTATCAGAAAATCCACATGAGGAGAAGATAGAAGACACTACAACACATTTGCTTTTTAGTGACAGTTAGGAATTTGTGACAATCCCTAAACCGTCATCAAAAAGTCTTTTCTATGACGGTTTCTGAAAACCGTTACTAAAGACGGATGAGATTTTTTTTATGTTCTAACGAATGTGAAAATTACATTCGAACGTCACACATACGCTCGGACATGTGGCTACATACGTGCAAACATGAAATATTTTTGCGCAAACGTTCAAACGTTACTTATAAATTTAAGTTAAATATGACTCTAATTTAAAATTTATGTGGTTTTTATATTGTATAATTTGGATACAAGTCTAAAAAATTGACTTGTATACATTTATATATACACAATTTGTAAAATATAATTATATATTTATATATATAAATATATATATGTATATATACATATTTAAATATATATTTATGTTTATGTATATTTGAAGTGGAGTGATTTAGTATTGAAGTTGAAAAATATAACATTAAAGAACATTGAGAATTGTAATTAAAAAACCATAGATATATTAAACAATATTGTTCCTTACAAATATTAAAAATAAAATACAAAATATGATAAAAGTACATAAACAACACTCAGATGATATCGCCGTCCAGGAAAGTCGTAGCAGCCCGTACCTCCTCAGTCAAGGTATCAACCTTGTCGTTGAGGATAGATACACGGTGTGACATCTCGGCGACAGACGCCTCTAGAAGCCCGAGCCATTCATTGATCTTACGATTGATATGCACAGTTAGCTGTGAGATCACTGCATCAACCTAAGCAGGCCACACATCTCCCGCAAATGTACTCGTCGGCTGTTGACCACTACTCTCCACACTGGGCTGGGGCTGCATTGGAGGAACTAGATCCTCTACAAGGGTGGCTGACGTCCCCTCGCCTGTCCAATGCTATGTCGTTGAGTGGTCATGTCGAAGGAGCTCATCTGATCTTTAACCCGCTCTAAAGGCTGGGTTGGCACTCCCAGAGCAAGTAGTAGCCGGCTGAGCAGGACACCGTATGGGAGGTTGTCTGTGAAGATGATGCTCGCCTTGTAACGAATCCAGTCAAAGATTAGCAGTGGCAAATCTATGGCATCTCCACGTGCCACCCGTATCCAAAACTATGCCCGAGTCTGACTAAATGCGGTCTTATGTGCCACAGGATCCACGTTTGTTGAAACAATAAGATGAGATGTCGAAGAACGGTAGCAGATGATTTTGGTGGAAGGAGTTCAACCTCTCGAGCTGCATGCGGTCTCTCCCGATGAGGTTGTAGAAATCCTCTTCTTGATTGTCATCCCTAGCCGAAGGACCAGCACCCTCGGCCTCTGACTGGTCTGCCTCAGTCGATGTCTAAACTCCTCGACGAATCCTGAGGTGGTCGACGATGACATATGGTGAAAACTTAAATGTCACACCGCGTACAGTCACGGTGTGAGAGGTTGCGTCCTGAGGCATGGAGCACATATCCATATATAACTCCTGAACCATAGAGGGATATGCCTTACCCCTTAATGTGCAGATATTTCCCCAGCCTCTACTGAGGAAGACATCTCTCAGGTTGGTCGAACTCATTGATCAGGGCCTCTCGCTCGACCATGACAGTACGAGACCTGATCCGAGCAGTGTCTTAAGTGGCTCCTTCTTTCTCTCGTTTCCTGGAATGCAAAGGATGAGCCATCTCCTGAAAATAGAAAATGAAACAAAATTAATTGTACTATTGATGCATATTTGTCTTAATTTTAAACTGCTTTGCATTAACATTCGAACATAGAAAAATATACGTTCAAACGTTATGATGAAACGATCGGACGTGTATCTTTTACGTTCGAATGTTAAGACAAACCGTTTGGATGTTTACCTAAACGTCAGAACGTATAATAAATTTAATTGTTATACGTTCAAACGTAATAAATATACATTCGGACTCCAAATTGTTAACATATAAAAAAATTTAAAATAATTACGTTCAAATGTCAAATTATACTATCGAACGTAAATGTAGTAATGTCCGAATGTATAAACTATAAGTTTGAACGTGGAATACCAACAGTTAAGAAATTGAAACGCCGTACGTTCGAACGTCTTGGTGTAACGTTCAGCCATTCTCGAAAGCTCGAAAACCACATTTTCAATGGGCTAAATGCCGAAAGGTCACCGTAGAAATGAAGTATACACATCAAGGAACATTTCTATAGTGACCTTTTGGCCAATGGTAACGCGTGGTGGCCGGAAAATCGAGTTGAATATCCAGCCACCATAGGTTTCGGTTTTAATTAAAACCGAACTTAAATCGACCTATAAAATACATTTTTGAGATAAAATTTAGATGTCTACCTTTTAGTGACGGTTGTGGCGGAGTTTGACGGCGGCAGCGACGGAGGAGTGGTGGCATGCAAACGGACGAAAATGGAGAAAATGACTTTCAGCCGTTCGGTTTTGGATTTATATACATATAACGTTCGAACGTTATTCCTAGTAACGTTCCAACATAATGGAAATGTTGGAACGTTATAAATATAACGTTCCATATATATTTCCTAGTAACGTTCCATTTTAGTATAAATCTAATTTTTTCCTTTTATTAATGATTTTTGTTTAATGATTTAACTATATACTAACTATAATATATTATATAACTATAATATATAACTATTTACTATTTATATGTTTTAAATAGACTATATAGTAACTATAATATATTATATAACTATAATATATAATAGTAACTATTTATATGTTTTAAATAGACCATATGGTAACTTTAATATATTCTATAACTATAATATATAATAGTAACTATTTACATGTTTTAGATAGACTATATAGTAATTATAATATATTATATAACTATAATATATAACTATTGGAAAAATCTTATTGCAAGAGAATTCGTGCACTAAATTGCTCACCAATGTTGATATGTAAGACATCTATATAATGAAACGGTGTGAATTAAAGACGAAAATGATTTTTAAGATAAAGAACATCTTCTTTTCTCAAAGACGTAATTATCTCTCTTCATTTCGTCTATTTTATTTCTTTACAACCTGATCTCTCAATTCCTACTTTGTCTGTTGTTCCTTAAGTCAAGAGACCCAGAACCTTGAAAGACCCGTCAGCCAGGAGGGCGTTAGGGCAATTAGGTATAGGGATGAGATGAGAGTGCAAGCAGGACCCTGAGGTGCGAAGAACCAGTTTGTCTAGTGACAAAATGGAAAAAAAGTTTAGATCTAATTCAACAATTAGTTCTAGGTCGTTTATGCCTCCTAATATCATTAATGAGGAAGATTGTTCTTTTGATGATTCTTCATCAAATAATTTTAATGATTGGGAAATTTCCAAAATTGGTTCAAATTCTATTTATCAAACTTCTTGGATTCAAAGAAGTTTTAATACTACTTTCCATGTTAAAACTGTTGAACAAACCTGTTCAATTTCAAAACCTGATGAAAAATGCTATCTTTTCACCAAGAAACTTATTCAAGATTCCTTGGCAAAATGATACAAATTTTTTCACATAGGTTCTGTTCAAGTGGCTGCCAAACCTTTAATGAGGCAAGGAATCCCAGCCTCTATTTTACTATGTTTAAGAGACACTCATTTTCGTGACTTTGAAACCAATGCTCTTGGAATAATTCAATCATCTTTAATCAATGGCCCAGTCCATTTTGATTGCTTTGGATGATCCCCATATCATCAAAGTTTTAACTTTAAATATTTCTACTATCGGCTATGATATGCTAGAAGGCACTAAACCTTTTGCTCTTGTTTATCGGATTTATTATCATCTTTTAAAAACAAGTTTAAATCCTAAAACTGTTTTAAAATCTCCTGCTGGAAAGACTCTGTTAATCCAGAGTTCTACCCAAAATGCGAATATTCAAGTTCCAAAAACCATTCACTGGAATGAAATAAATCTTCCAAAAGAATGGATCTTGGAAAATGAAGTTCCACCTCCAGCAAGGAATATTCCTATTAATTCTAATATTGATTACATTCAACAATACCTTGATGGTACTGTTAAAATCCGTTTTGACCAATCTAGTCCTCCAATCTCAAGAATAAATTCTTTTGTGGGGTCTAGATCCTCTTTTGTTGGTTCTGCTTCTGAAATTCCAGTAAGGAGAGATTAAAAACTACAACAATTTCTGGAAGATTCAGCCAAATCAGTCCAACCTCATATTGATTTACCTATTCATCCTGATTTAAAACTGAAAGGAATTAGCACATCCTCTCAGATTACTTCAGCATTTTATTCTGTTAAGGATAAATCTGTAAAGGAAGAAGTTAATAAAGATAAAGACACTTCATCTTTGTCTCCTACAGCTTCGGATATGGCTGCATCCATTCCTCCTATTCACCATAGTTTGAATGTTTTAAACAAATCTTTCAACTATGATCTAATTAAACTTTTCGATGAATATAATTCAAAAGAAAACTATGATAAGCGAAAAACTTATCATACGACTTTTTCTGATTCTAAAAAAGTCTGTGTTAAAAGAAAATGGAAAGAAAAAATGAATGATCTCCAAATACAGATCCTTTTCTTTGATTTTCTTGAAAACCACTATGTTTCAAAAAATAGTTTAAATGTTGTTAAAACTGATTTTGTAAAGGAGGACAAAATGGTTGTTCAATCCAGTCATCCACCTTTAGATACCATTTTAATCCCTCACAAAGGATCTGAAATACTTGCTACTCCTTTCAAACTCTCTCAAGTTGTGTCCAGAAACCCAGATGAAGACAAGCTTTTGAAATAAACAAACAAAATTATTCAACAAAAAAATTTTGTAAACCTTGCTCTTCATACAATTGGACAACAGTTAGATAGAATTGAAGATAAAGCAGAGGAACCTGTTTTACTTCTCCTTCTAACCTTATTTTTATTAAAACTGAAAATCCTTTGATTTTTCCAAAAGATCAATAAAAAACTCCTATTATTGAAAAATGTTTGATTGCTTTACCCCAATCTCGGTCAAAAATTCAATTTGACACCAAGACTGAGAAATTGGAGAAAATTAATCAAATGCTTACTGATCTTAAAAAAGAACAACTTTCTACCAGTGCTATTGAACGCAATGGGTCAGAAGATGTTTTCCTGAAAATACAGAAGTATCATCTGATGATGATTCTTCTCTCACTAAAGAGATTGATTTACTTGAAAAGAATTTTTATGATTTTAATCTAAATCCTGAAATCTCTAGAATCCACTCTAAAGGACCCAAACCAATGAGTCTAACCAAGAGTTGGTATTCAAGACCTACTCCTCCTGATTTAGGATTTGAAGAAAAGGTTTTCCAAACTCAATCTTCTTTTTCTGCTGATAAGATTTACGAATGGAATATTGATAGACTTTCTGAACAAGAAATTCTCAATACCATGAGTAAAATGTCTTTAATTTCAAATGCTTACATTAATAACAATATCCTTCAACCTGATATTGTTTCTATTTTAACCAATGGTTTTACTGGTGTTTTGCAAAGTTGGTGGGATAAACATCTCACTGATGATGCCAAGACAACCATTCAAAACGTCGTGCAGCGTAATGAAGAAGGGTTGCCTATTTTTGATGAAACTATTGGGATGGCACATCCTGATGGTGTTAATATTTTAATCTATACAATTATTAAACATTTTATTGGTACTCCGTCTAATATTACCAATCGAATCTCTGATTATTTAAATAATTTAAGATGCCATACTATGACTGATTATAGTTGGTATCAAGATATTTTTATTTCCAGAGTAATGCTTCGTAACGACAGTCAGAAGTCTTACTAAAAAGAAAAATTTATTGATGGATTACCACGTTTATTTGCTCATAAAGTCAAGGATGAACTTACAGATATCTCGGGATTTATTAATTATGACAGTTACACCTATGGTGATATCTGCAGTATAATTAAGAAACTTGGTATCCGTATATGCAATGATCAAAGAATGCTTCGTGAACAGCTGAAGAACAGCTCAAAAGCCAAATATGAAATGGAAAATTTTTGTCAACAATATGGCTTTCCTCCTGTCGATCCATCTCGAAGGAAGCATAATTTTACAAAATTTTCTAAACCTCACAGGGAAACAAGGAGAAAAACCCGTGATGAATTTTATAAGAAACCTCACAAAAAATCGTTTTCCAAAATAAAACCCTCTTCAAAGAGTTTTTCAAAAGGAAAATGTTTTAATTGTGGGAAATTTGGACATTTTGCTGATAAATGTATCCAGAAACCCAATAAATTCAAAAAGAAGCTTAATCAGTTGAATATTGATGTTTTAGATCAAGGAGAATTGTTTCGACTCCTAGAAACACATTCTGCTTTATCTGATGATATCCCTGAATTTAGCTCTAGGGATTCAGAATATCACTCAGAAGCTAGATCTCTTGCTTCCCCTGAAATCGATAAAATCCTTGAAAATAATGAATTAAAGGATTTTAAGCAAGAGTTTCTACGATTTCAAATCGATAAACAATTTAATCAAGAAATTCATTCTGATAATGAGCAGGCAAATGAATCTGATTCTGGTGATAAAGCTGAGTCATCAGCCGGAAACCAAATCTGTCTAGTCCATTATACAATTCCTCTAAAATGGTTTTCACGTGTTACAATTGTTGTTTCACATGATTTTTCATTTTCCGTTGTTGCCATGATTGATTCTGGTTCAGATTTAAATTGTATTCAAGAAGGCTTAATCCCTTCTAAATATTTTGAAAAATCTACAGAAAGATTATCTTCTGCAAACGGATCTTAGATGAAAATCAATTATGAGCTAAATCATGCTCATGTTTGCCAAGATAATGTCTGTTTTAAAATCCCTTATGTTTTAGTCCGAAATATGTCCGATAAGGTCATATTAGGAATCCCTTTTATTTCCACTTTATACCCTTTCATAACCAAGAAAGATGGTATTACTACCAACCTTCTTGGCCAGAAAGTTAAATTTCATTTTGCTTCTCGGAGTAAAATTAATGCTGATAAAGGATTGACATCTTTGCTTTCTGCAAAAACTAAACATCTGTGCTTCTTACAACAAGAAATCAGATACAAAAAGATTTCTAATCAATTATCTAGCCCTTTACTCCAATCAAAAATTGATAATTTTCATAAAAAATTAGTTTTTGAAATTTGTTCTGATCTTCCCAATGCTTTTTGGCATAGGAAGAAATATATTGTGTCTTTGCCATATATCAAAGATTTCAATGAAAAAAATATCCCAACTAAAGCCAATGTTATTCAAATGAATAGTGAGACTTTAGAAATTTGCAAAACCGAAATAAAAGATCTCCTCAAAAAGAATATTATCAGGCATAGCAAGTCCCCCTTGTCATGTGCTGCCTTTTATGTCCAGAAAAATGCTGAGTTTGAGCGTGGTACCCCCTGTTTAGTCATTAATTACAAACCATTGAACAAAGTCTTAGAGTGGATTAGGTATCCTATCCCCAACAAAAATAACTTGATTCAAAGACTGTGTGATTCTGTTGTCTATTCTAAGTTTGACCTTAAGTCAGGATTTTGGCAGATCTAGATTAGTGAGTCAGACAGATACAAAACTGCTTTTTCTACACTCTTTGGGCATTTCGAATGGAATGTTATGCCTTTTGGTCTCAAAAATGCTCCGAGTGAATTTTAAAATATCATGAATGATATTTTTAACTCATTCTCTACTTTCTCAGTTGTTTATATTAATGATATCCTTATTTTCTCAAAATCCATTGATAAACATTGGAAACATCTTGATACGTTTCTCAATATCATCAAATATAATGGTCTTGTTGTTTTTGCTCCCAAAATCAAATTATTCCAAACCAAGATTAGATTGCTTGGTTATGATATTTCTGAAGGTAAAATCAGACCCATCAATCGGGCTATTGATTTTGCTGAAAAATTTCTTGATCAAATTCTTGATAAAAAATAGTTACAGAGATTCCTTGGATCTCTTAACTACGTTGCTGAATTCTACCAAGATTTGAGGAAACGATGTAATCCATTATTTAAACGATTACAGCAAAATCCTCCACCTTGGACAGATATTCATACTTCTTTAATACAGAAAATCAAGGCAAATGTCAAAACTCTACCATGCCTTGGTATTACTACTTCTAATTCATTTTAAATTGTTGAAACAGATGCCTCTGACATTGGTTATGATTGCATTATGAAACAATGTGTTTTACCAAGCTCTTCTGAACAAATTGTTCGCTTCCATTCTGGAACCTGGACACCTGCACAAAGTAATTATAGTACTATTAAAAAAGAAATACTTTCTATAGTACTAGGCATATCAAAATTTCAAAGTGATTTACTTAATAAGAAATTCCTATTAAGGATTGATTGAAAAAGTGCTAAATATGTATTAGAAAATGATGTTCCATTGCATTTAAACAAATTTTTGCACGATGGCAAGCTATTTTAAGCATTTTTTTATTTTGATATTGAATATATTTCGGGTTCTGAAAATTCCATTCCTGATTTTCTTACCCGTGAATTTTTGCCAACACCCAACCATGGAAAGAAAAAAGGCAGACCTAAACACTCTACCCTTACTTCTTCATCTGTGCCTGCTCTCCCCCTATTCCAGATAAAAAGCTCACCAGAACTGAGCCTACTACCTATTATATATTATACTTAGATAGACTATATAGTAACTATAATATATTATATAACTATAATATATAACTATTTACTATTTATATGTTTTAAATAGACTATATAGTAAGTATAATATATTATATAACTATAATATATAACTATTTATATTAAGAATATTTTTAAACTATATATATAGTAGATGGAATATGTGTAACTATTAACTTAATTTAGTTATATTCACTTTCTAACGTTAATTTTTTACGGTCAAACGTTTAAAAATGTAGGCGGGAAATTTCCCGCTCAAATGTATCGTTCGGACATTCTAACATATATGTTCGAACGTAACGAAACTGTTGGCGGGAATTTTTCCGCTCGATTATCGTCTTCTGTGGTGAGCATTTACATTCGAACGGGAATTTTAAAAATTTGGCCGGCTGGAAGTAACGTCCGAATATATAAATGAATCGTTCGAACGTTAATTCTAATGAAATGTTTTTTGCATGAAGTCACGAATGGGAGGGAAGTAGAATCATTTCTGCTTCCCCCGTGCGCGAAATAGAGTGGAGAGATATTTGTTTGAGAGAAATATTAGAGTGAGATAGAGGGTTAGTGTGAGAGTGAGAGAGGCCAGTTAGAGTGAGAGTGAGAGAGGGATAGAGTGAGAGAAGGCTACAATTTTGGAAGTAATTTGGTAAGGAAAAACTATTTTTTTCATTATTTCCAATTTAATGATATTTCTCTTATGTTTTTTTTTTTTTTTGAAGGATTGGTTATTTTGGCAACTTGAAAGCTTATAATTTGTAAGAGGATAAGCTCAAAGTGCTAGGTATATTTCTAAACTTTAGTTATATATATTTATGAATTTTGTTGTGAAAATATGGATTAGAAATATCATAATTATTGTTTATGAATTTTGTGAATGTATTTGTGAGTTTATGGTGTTTGTTAATAAATTAATATTTATAATATATTGTTGTAGGAATATTGTAAGGTTTAAATAATTTTGTTGTGGGAATATTGTGAAAATATTGTAATATGGATTTGAAATATTGTGATTATTGTTTATTAAGTATAATATGTGTATTTTGTGAGTTTATTGTGTTTATTTATGAATACAAATGTTTATGAATATTGTTGTGGGAATATTGTGAGGTTTAGATAATATTGTTGTGGGAATATTGTGAGAATTTCACAATCTCTCATGGTCTATAATGGATAATTTTATAATCTCTCATAGTCTCACATATCTCATAATACAATGAAGAAATTTAGGGTTTTAGGAAGTTGAAGATGATGCCTCCCTTGAGAGAAGATCCTTTGGAGCCATTGTCTGCGGTGGATTTTGTACATAGAGAAGTTGTGGAGAGCCTGTCTAGATTTGTGAAAATCTTATAGAGGTCTTTTTCTTTTTCTGAAGTGATTGAGTCCTACTTACCTTATCAAGTCATTTCTATTTTAGAATTTGAGTCAACTTGCCTTACCCCGTATTGATTTTATCTCTGAGTTTTGCTATGTACAAGTAAGTTTGCGTATCAATCTGCGTATTAATAATGTTGCCTTTATATTCTAAATGTAAATTAGTATTATTTTCAATAAAGTCTACTTTCTGACCAATCATATTAAATGAGTCTGTATATTAATACGTAGAATCGTTTCCAATTAAAATTTTCCTTTTATCTCTGGACCAAATTCTTAACTTTATTCTCGTTACTTTTTAATAGTGATGGTCTAGATTGAGTCAACTTTGTCACCAACAGGAGACTTTGGGGCAACTTCGCGGGGGAGGGAGGGGAGCTTTGCAGTGGGGGAGCTTCGCGGTGGGCTCTTTGCTTCTATGCAGTAAGCTTCGCAGGAGGTTGTAGTCATGATGAAAAAAAAAAGGTGTTGCATCTTTTTCTTTTGTTTTTTTTAATAATTAACCACATGACCTTTTGTCGGTCAGTCAAGCCATGAATGACGGACTTCATAATAAGTCAGATAATGTGGTGGGTATCTAATCCCATTTCCTTTTGTCTTTTGTCGTTTGTGTTCAAGGCCACTTTTCGATTATTTGATCGGAGTTTGATGATACAATTATTAATACAGTTAAACGGTAGGAAAATGATAGTACGTCCTCTAAATTTGTTTTCTCATTCATATATTTTAATTTTTTAATTTTTTAATTAAAGAAGTGATTATTATATTAATATTTTTTTATTTTTTAAAAATATTTAAAGATATTTAAAAAAATACTTAAAAATAAAATAAAAAAATTATAATTTATACTAAGAAGCACACAATAGACAAACTTGGTGGCATAGTAGCACTATCCGAAAAGATAAATAGATATTTTTATAACGTTTTAACACTAGTGAAGAATCTTAAGGATTGTTTGGGAAACACATCTCATATCATCTCAACATTTTTTATAATTTCTTTTCTAAACATCACATAAATACAACTATTTTTCAATTTCAAATTTTTTATATTTTTTATCTAATTATTATCTTAATCATTACAAGATTCTCAAAACTTCCATAAAATCCAATAAAAGTCCAATAAAAGTCTTCAGTCATATTATTTTACTACAATTCATAAATCATTTTACTGCTATTTACCTATATGTTATCTCATTCTCCAAGTATCTCCTTAATTGAAAGTTCTACTTAAAAATAGGAAAGACAAAAAATAAAGAAAGAAACTCGTGAAAAATGTAAAATTTAATAAAGAAAAATGTTAGATCTATATTTTCAATTTTGTAGACATAGCATAGTATTTGTACTGCTGACTTGTCAATTATGAAAAATATAAAGATTTTAAATTTTAAAATTCAAATTAAAAAATAAAAAATTGATTAAATGAGACTATCATTGAATACGAATAACATATACTATTAATCTTTTATAAACTATGATTATATAGGAACAACGGTACGTAGTATTTCCTTTTATCTTCCATTATTATTATCTATTATCTATGGAATATACAAAACTTGTCTCAGTCATCCGAAGCCACTTTCAATCAATTAAAATAGGAACCTAATTTGATCAAGTCAGATCTGGTCTGGATAGGATAGAGTTGGATCTTTTTTCCTCAGTTGACACCAACTCCCAACAAATATATCAGCGGATAAATCATCCGGATCCAAATTCCAACGGTAGTATTTCCTATTAACATATAATATATTAACATATAATATATATTCTTTTATAAACTATGATTATATAGGAACAACGGTAGTATTTCCTATTATCTTCCATTATAAACTATTATTATATAGGAACAACATTAATTTTAATGAAATCTTTTTTGCATGAAGTCACGCACGGGAGGAAAGCAGAATCATTTTTGCTTCCTCCGTGTGCGAAATAGAGTGGAAAGATATTCGTCTGAGAGAAGATTAGAGTGAAATAGAGGGTTAGTGTGAGAGTGAGAGAGGCCGGTTAGAGTGAGAGTGAGAGAGAGTAGAGTGAGAGAGGTATAGAGTGAGAGAAGGCTACGATTTTGGAAGTAATTTGGTAAGGAAAAACTATTTTTTCCATTATTTTCAATTTTATGATATTTCTTTTGTGTTTTTTTTTTATATATATGTATATCTCTCTAACAAGTTAGTATTGTTTTCTTTTTTTTCTTTTTTTTTTGAAGGATTGGTTATTTTGGCAACTTGAAAGCTTATAATTTGTAAGAGGATAAGCTCAAAATGCTAGGTATATTTGTGAGTTTATGGTGTTTGTTGATGAATTAATATTTATAATATATTGTTGTGGGAATATTGTAAGGTTTAGATAATTTTGTTGTGGGAATATTGTGAAAATATTGTAATATGGATTTTAAATATTGTGATTATTGTTTATTAAGTATAATATGTATTTTGTGAGTTTATTGTGTTTATTGATGAATACAAATGTTTATGAATATTAATGTTTATGAATATTGTTGTGGGAATATTGTGAAAATTTTGTGTCTTGAATTTTAAATGTTGTGATTATTGTTTATGAAGTATAATTATATTTTGTGAGTTTATTGTGTTTATTGGTGAATGCAAATGTTTATGAATATTGTTGTGGGAATATTGTGAGGTTTTAGATAATTTCGTTGTGGAAATATTGTGAAAAATTTATGTTTTGGATTTTAAATGTTGTGATTATTGTTTATGAATTGGACTTATGGTAATATTGTGAAAATGTTCTGATATAGATAGAAATATCATGATTATTGTGAATGAATATGTTTAGAAATATTGTTGTGGGAATATAACTATCTTAAGATAATTTTTTTGAACTTAGAGGGATAAAATTAAGTATAATAAATAAATACAAATAGATAGAACTTAATAAATAAATAAGTGCCAATTAGTTATAATATTGTGAAAATAACAACTTAGAGGGATAACACTAAATATAATAAATGAATACAAATATTTCAACTTAATAAATAAATAAGTTCAATTAGTTATAATATTGTGAAAGTAACAACTTAGATGGATAAAACTAAATATAATAAATGAATACAAATAGTTAGAACTTAATAAATAAATAAGTACCAAGTAGTTATAATATTGTGAAAATAACAACTTAGATGGATAACACTAAGTATAATAATAATTAAAATTATATAACGAGGGAGAATGATCTCGAAGAAATATTTGTCAAATTGCTTGACTCTCAAAGTCTCTCTGGCCTTGAAAGTTGTAAAGGTCAGAAATTTTGAGACAGTTAAGTAATTAGACTAAAGTTTAGACATTTCTTCAAGATCATTCCCCTCGTTGTGTGCGTATGTCGGTAGGTGCACCAACATATTCTTCCATCTCTATTTAGTTCAACAATATGAGACCTCCGAATGTTTTTAACATTACTAATTTCAACATTTTTTTCTTATATTATTTAATGTAGTTTTTGAATAAATATGTGTGACATTGCAGATCTAACCTTAGACCCGTTCAGGAATTAGTGTACATTTAGGTGTCCACTAATTTCTAAATTGTCCAATGTAGACAGTTTGAGATTATATTATCTGTATTGCACATTCTTGTTACTCCTACTGAACACGTTTAATATGAAGTTTCGGTGTCTTCCTCTACTGTTCTTTGGGTATACTGTTCGTAGGGTCACAATCCCTCTAAGTGAACATATATACTTGGAGAACTATGGGGAGGTGCTACTGAAATTTCTACTGACGTGGATAGTAGAGTGACGAAATATGTGCAATATGGATAATATCATCTCGAATGGGATAGGACCAACTACGTTATAAAAATTAACAGTGGCAATTGGAGCATGAGATGCATGTGAATTTTTAATGTACATTAAGTGTTACTAATAGATAGAACTTTTTAGAAATGAACAAAGTTGGATGCATCTAGGCGATAGACTTGGAACTGATTACGCAGCCTATGCACGTGGAGTAAGAACCTTCATTGATTTTGCTTGGGGCTTTGCTGATAGTTGTGGTTATATTAAATGTTCATTTCGAGGGTGTAAAAATTTGTGTGCAATAGGGTTGGCTGAAGTTGAAAGTCATATATTTGTGAACGGTGTGGATCTGGAGTATACCCGATGGATATTGCATGTTGAGCCGTATGCACAGTCAGCTGATACATTGTTCGATCATCCGAATTATTTGCAAGACATGGATGATGATTATGAGCAGTATGAGATGGAGGAGATGTTGGGTGACATTGAAGCTGGGATATTTATGGATGACGCAGACGACAATGGCTCAAGTGGTCAAGTGAGTGATTCTGAAAACTTTGCTGCAATGTGGGAAGATGCAAAGCGCGAGCTTTATCCAGGCTGTACAAAACATTCCAAAATGTCGTTTATTGTGCTGTTACTTCACATTAAGTGATTGTGTGGGATGTCAACGAAAACAATAAACATGGTATTGGACTTATTTAACGAGGTGCTTCCTAAGGGGTCTGCATTACGAAAGAATTTTTATGAAGCAAAACAGTTGAGAAAGGGATTAGGGTTTGAGTACAAGTCAATACATGCATGCAAGAATGATTGTATTTTGTTCTGGAAGGAGAACGAGGGGAAACAAGCATGTCCTGTATGCGGAGAGTCGAGGTGGAAGGCCAAGGAAAATGTGCAGGTTAAGGTGTTGCGATATTTATTCTTGAGATTTAGGTTGCAAAACTATATATGGGTAAAAAAAAGCTGCTGATTTGAGGTGGCACGAGGAGAAAAGAGTTAAGGATGACGCATACATGAGGCACCCAACTGACTCACTTGCATGGCAATCTTTCGATGATCAATACCCAGAATTTGGGATAGAAGCTCAAAACATGCTTCTGGGACTCACTACCGATGGATTCAACCCTTTTGGGAATATGAGTACAAGTTATAGCATTTGGCCTGTAGTGTTGATTCTTTACTATCTTCCGCCATGGAGATGCATGAAGGCACCAAACTTTTTGTTAACTTTACTTATTCCAGGCCCGAGATCACCTGGGAATGACATTGATGTATTCATGCAACCGTTGATTGAAGAATTGAAAGAGTTATGGGAAACAGGCGTCAGAACGTATGATGCATCCACGTTGACATCTTTTCAGATGCATGCTGCAGTATTGTGGACCATAAATGACTTTTCGGCATATGGAAATCTTTCCGGTTGGAGTACTAAAAGGAAGTTAGCGTGTCCGACGTGTAATAACAAAATTACTAGTGAGTGATTAACATATTCTCATAAGTTGTGCTTTATGGGTCATCGACGTTATCTACCAACAAATCATGCATGGAGAAGCGAATGTGCTAAGTTTGATGGGAGAGTAGAGGACAAAATTGCACCAGATGAGTTGTCTGGAAAAGAGATAGTGGAACAACTGGTACATGTTAGAGCGAACAATTTTGGCAAAGACCGGGGTAAAAATAAGAGAAAACGAGGAGAAGCAGAATTGAATTGAACAAAGCGTAGTATTTTTTTTTGACTTGCCATATTGGTCGTCTTGCATGTTGTGACATAGTTTGGATGTAATGCACATAGAGAAGAATATATGTGATAATATACTGGGTACATTGATGAACATTAATAAAAAGACAAAGGACACGATCAAGATGAGGAAAGATCTTGAGAGAATGGGAATTAAACATAATTTACATTTGCGAGTGGAAGGCAATAGGGTGGTCATGCCGCATGCATGCTTTACGATGAAAAGAAAGGAAATGATAGATTTCTGCAAATGGTTGCAAGGTGTGAAGTTGCCAGATGGTTATGCCTCAAATATCGGTAGATGCGTGAGCCCTGTTGGCTGGAAAATTAGTGGATTGAAAAGTCATAACTGTCACGTTATTTTGCAGAAGTTATTACCGGTGGAAATTCGTGGGAAGCTGACATCTAATGTACGTATCGTCATAACTGAACTATGTATGCTTTTTAAGGATTTGTGCACTCGAGTAGTAAATCGAGATATGTTGCAGAAGATGGAAGAAGACATTGCTACTATACTCTGTAAATTTGAGCAAATCTTTCCACCATCCTTTTTTGATGTCATGGTCCATTTAGCAATACACTTACCCCAGGAGGCATTATTGGGTGGACCGATGCAGTTTCGTTGGATGTATCCAGTTGAAAGATATTTGGGTTGATTAAAGCACACTGTTGGGATGAATGGTTAACGTTTTGCTCTCTATATCTTCGTGGTGTTGAGACATGATTTAATCGTCAAGAGCGAAATGCTGATCTTGCTGCTCCGCCTTCTTGAGAGCTATCAGTGTTTTTCCAGAATGTATAACCCTTGGGTGCACAAACGGGTTACGATTTAATTGATAGAGAGTTGAGTAAAGTTCGTTGGTACGTGTTAAATAATTGTCGAGAGATTGATTGCTATCTCAGGTATGTTGTTGCATGTTTTGAGAAATTATAGTCAAATGTCGTTTAATTATAACTTTTGTACTCAAAATATTATTTTCTTTTACACATATATACAGTGAGCACATGGATAAACTTAGGATGGAATTCGTAGAGAATATAGAGGCAAGACACGAGTAAGAATTTTTCTGATGGTTTGAACAACGTGTATGAACTAAAACTACATTGTGATTATTTGATTTATAAATTTTTAATTCTAGGTTACTTTTAATACGTATATATTATTGAAATTGATAGATTTTGGAACAACGTGCTCATGATCCCGGATCAGTTTCTTCTGAATTGTATACATCGGCCCATGGTCCCTCTAATAAAGCACTTCGATACACTGCATGCAAGGTTCGAGGTTATAGATTCTATACTCTAGACCGTGAAAGTAATAGAAAAACTCAAAACTGTGGTGTGTTGGTCGAGAGAAGTCATGGAACAGACGATATTGACTATTATGGTGTCATACGTGATGTTATTGGATTGAAATATCTGGGTGGGTCTATAACATATGTCTTTAAGTGTGATTGGTGGGACCTAGGCGATGGTCGGGTTTCAGTACATAGGGATAATCACTTTACGAGTGTCAATACGGCATCTAAATGGTACAAAGGTGATCCATTCGTATTGGCTTGTCAAGCTATCAAAGTCTATTACTTGATTGATCCAATGAAAAGCGCAGATGAAGATAGTGGAGAGATAACTTGGCGAGTAGTACATAAATTTATCCCTCGAAATATATATGAAGTAGGAACGAGTGCGGATTACGACAATAGTGGAGATGAAGATGATACTCCAATAGTATAGGCCTACCAAGAAGATGGAGAGGGTATTAACTTGTTTGTTGACCTCGGTGCACTCGAGTTGCTCCCCTTGTGTAGAGATGACGTCCCACCCATCCTTCTCGACCCGTCCGTATTAAATAATCATTTAATTCAAGTAAGTGAAGAAGAATAATAATAAGAGTCAGAAGAAGAAGATGAAGAAAAATTCGGGGAGGAAGTGGATAAGGAGGACGAAAAAGAGGTTGATGACGATGACGAAGATGCTATTGAGGGAGATTTTAAAACAAGCATCGAAAATACATCCGAAGATGAAGAATAAAAGTACTAAATATTTTATTCATATAGGTGACTACATAATATTTAACTTTTTAATAATTTTTTCTAATTAATTTTCTTTATCATATTAATCATGCCTCAAGGATGCCGCCAAAACGACAACGAAGAAATTTGCCCCCTCTGCCTAGTCCAAGTCCCGAACCTGTTGAGGACTCCCCACCCGAGTGTTTCCCTCCTGAAGATCAAGTGCAGACGCAAGAGAACGACAACTAGTCGACACCTACCGATAAGAAAATGTTATTGATAGTTAATTATATATCAATACTTTTATCTCAATAACTATATAACTATAATTATATTATTATCTAATAGTTGATGCATCCGCTCGTCGCGGTCATGGTTATATACGTGGCATTTCTCTTGAGAAATGCCAAAAGCATGAAAAACTCAAGGTCAACATTCTTGATAATTCCACTGGAAGCGTGGATGATAGTGCAGCAGCGCTTTCCTCCTATATTGGTACAGTTGTCTGAGCTTATACTCTATTTTATGTGCGATCATGGCGAGATGTTTCGCTTGAGATTAAAGAGCACATTAGGAGCCATGTGCTGGAGAGTTTACATTGAGAGTACATTTTTTGTATACTATATTAATATATTATATTTTTGACGTAATTCGCTTATTAGGATGAATTCGACCTCGACTTTGGTCGTAGCGAGGATTTGGGAACTGTGAATGGGTTGATAGCTACACTATTCCGACGTCACAAGGGATGATGTCATGACCACTTCAAGAAGTTTGAGACGGTTGAAGAGGTTGTGCAATCCCCTTTCCAGCATATGAAGTTAGACAATTGGAGAAAGTGTTGTGATCTTTTCGCAATTCCAGATTATCAGGTATTCTAGATTAATAATATCTAATTATTATTTGCATATATATCTGAGCTATATATTTTATGTATATATATTACAATTAACATTCTTAATTAATTTTGTAGCACTTTAGTTCTACGAATGCTAATAATAGATTCGTTTTGACTGTCGCCCATCATGCTGGTTCAAAATCATTCCACCGTCTTGTTGATAAAATGATAATTAATAATATTATAAAATTCATTTATTTTTTTTTATATTTTTTTATTTAAGTACTAACATTATCTTTTTAAAATTGCTAATGTGGCTTTGTTAGAAACGTGATGATCCTGTTGCTACAAATAATTATGTAAACGTTGTTACTTTTGTTAAATAAATTGTGTAACATGTGAAAAAATTATTTTTTATTTTGTATTTCTTTTAATACGTTACATATTTTGTGTTTTCTTTGACATAGTAGGAAAAAATAATAGAGATGCAGTCAACTTCTGGGGAATCATCTCCGAGTGACATAGACATATTCACGCAAGTGCTCGGGCCCAATTCTAGTATGACAAGAGGTTTGGGACGGTCTTTCAAACATTCTGGTTCATCCTCCTCATCCTTTTTGACTTCACAAATTAAAAATCTTACCAAAGATTTGGAAGCTGCACGACGCGGGAATGAGTATATGAGGTCGATGCAGCAAGAGTTGGAGTCCCTCCTAGAGCATAATCTCATTTAGAGACGCTGCAGGACCAACAGAAAGACCAGGAAGAAAGAATGTGCAATGAAGTCCAACAGCAAGTGCAGCGGGAGATGATGGTGCAAATAGAGCGTGTTATGTCATTGCAACAGAAGCGGGGTGGGTGAGGAAAGAAGAAATGAATTCTTTCAATTTAATTCGTGTATATAACTTTTATTATCTAATTTTAAAACTTTTTAAGATATTATTAGTTGTAGAATATTTATGGTGTGTAATTAGTATGTTTCTTAATTTCTTAATTTTATGAAATTAGTGAATTTCTTATATGTATGTCCAAATGTAAAAAAAAAAAAAAAAAACGTTCGAATAAGATTTCACGTTTGAACAAACGTTCAAACGTAATTACACGATTTGACAATTAACGTTCGATGAAACCTCCGAACGTACAATGTTCGTTCGAACACTTCTTCTTTAACATTCAAGCACACATCCGAACGTCATACTCGTTACGTTCGACCGGTGTTCCCATAATGTTCGAACAAAAATTTAAACGTTTAATGCGTTCGGACGTATAAATGTCTGAACGCAAATATTATACGTTCGAACTATAATCAACGAACGTCAACTTCTGTCATTCAAATGTAAATTGCTCGGGTTGGCGTTCGGACGTAAAAAATTACCTCCAAACGTTACTTTCTGTGACGTTTTCAACCGTCACAAAAAACTAGAACATTCAAACGTCACTCTGAATGGAACACCTCCAACCGTCACCAAATGTCTTTAGTGACCTTTTGTAGTTTCTGGTGATCGTTTCCTCTGTTACAAAAGACAAATTGTGTTGCAGTGAGAAGAAGTTAAGTACGTACTGATATTATCATATTAGTTTTCAGTATAGATAATCTAATATCTCATATCATGGTTTTCATACCATTTTCCCAAACTCCAAACTTGGCATTATAATCATGATCATCTCCTTAGCTTTCATTCTCACATTTTCTAACTTTTATTTTACTTTGAAATCTTTTCCTTCTCTCTTTTATCTTCATTCTTATATATAAATATATATATATATATATATTTGGTCCAAAGCTTTTTATATTTATTCTTTTTATACTTGCTAATTATAGCGATATAAAGATGCTAGTATGCTACATGCTGTCAAGTTGTCAAAGTACTTCACTTGGTCATCAATTTCATCCAAGAAAACTAACGCTAAATGTCAATAACAGGAAAATAATTCTCCATTTTATTTTCATGAGGAACCTACTCGTGTTCTTCAAAAAGTCCAATAATCAAGTTGAGAAAGGAATTATTATTTCCATTTTATCGTTAATCTACCCAAAATCGATTCAACATAATCCTCTAACATTTTTTAAGATAAATGCTAGATACATTTATACACGTATTAAAATTATAATATGGGTGGACAAATTTGAAAGGTTGAGGAAATAGAGGAAAAGACAGACTGATGGTGACGAAATAGAAGAAACCAAAACAAAATATAAGACCTACATGTAAAAGATCAGGAGCCCCGTACCTATAATGGTAACCGGCGGCGACGACTCAAAAAATGATTTAGGGTTTCAATGAGAGAGATAGAGAGAGAGGGAGAGACAATCAAGATTGAAGAGAGGGAGAAAATGACTTTGGGTGTTCTGAAACGAGGGCCTAACCAATTTCAAATCGACGTTGTTTTGGTCTATTTAAAGCGACTTGGTCTTGCACATAGTTTAATTTCTTTTAAATAAAAAATCGTGTTGTGGGTACTAGGTCAATATCTGATATCTGCGTACCCAACTTGGTATTCGTACTCGAGTCCAGGTGGGCCTGGTTACAATTTGGATAGTTATTCTGGATTCACCCAAATACTCGGATTCCAACTGGACTAGCAAAAAGTTTGATCTACTACCCTACTTCTAAGATCAATGCAAGGTAGATATTGAAATTGTTTTGAGGGATGATCATGGTAGGGTAATTATGGCCATGAGCACTAATAAAGAGAATGAGGTGAATGCAGTTACAGAGATCGAAAGGTTGGCAATTCTAAGGAGCTTACAGTTGATATATTGTAGGAAAATATTAGGCGCACAAAGTTTTATGTGCACGAAAAGATATAACTGTAATAACCCGCTAGAAATTCAATTCTAATCGTATAATCGCATAGGTTTTAGTTTGTCAACATAGTCTGTGTTATCACTCACTATGGTGCTAGAAATGCAATTCTAATTATTTGAGATAGTTATAAGTGTCAGAATGCGTTATGGTCTACGACATAAGACTCAGTTGATTATTTAGGATTTTATGGCCCAAAAAGTTCATTTTCATATTTTCGGATGAAACGCCTGTTTGAAACTACGAAATCATTTTTAGGGGTAATTCAAGGTTGAATTTTGGTGAACGATTTTCACTGTAGGTTAATATGAATATTTAAGAATTTTTAATGATAAGTTTATGATTCACTTTTTTGGAGTGAATAGTAACCTCGTAAGCGCACCAATTACAGTGTTTCAAAATCACAGTGTGAAATGTCCAAACTAAATTAGAGAAGTTTTATTTGGACACTTGGCAAGCTCTTAGCCACACATAGTGAATAGTATTAGGCACTTGATACCGAGAGTGACGTTTGATGGATTTGGGCTTGATAGCAACCCAAATCCTCTTAAAACTCCAAAATTTAGGCCCATTCAGTTTAGGCTCATTAAGGCCCACGAATTTGACCACATTAGCATTGCTTCTTGGCTAAGTTTTGCACCCCCACTTGGCTGGCCAGGTCTTTACAAAAGAAGGGTCACCTCACACTTTCACTTTTACACTCCATCTTAAGAAAAGATCTTGGGCTGATTTTTATTTATTGTAATGGGAAGAAAACACCAATACTCAATTTTTCTTTCAATCCTATCACTTTCCATAACTTTTGTAAGAGGCTCTCCAATCCATTTCCCACTAAAAGCAGCCCTCCTTTACTCTTTTCCTTGATAGAACACAAAAGATACTCTCAGACAGTTTTTCTTATCTCTTTTGCACGCCTGATTAGAAGCTTTTGTAAGTGTTTTCTCACAAAGTTTTCTTCATAAAAATTGTTCCTTTCTTAGTCTAGTTTACGTGAATATCTTATTTTTTTTTCATTTAGAGATCATTTGATTGATAGAAAGTGGTTAAAACCCCAGAAAACTTAATCTGGGCGATAAACTGGAGAGTGTGTTGTAGTTTGAAGTTTTTGACCAAGCTAATGGATAGATCTTGGTCTGAAATTTTTATGGAATACTATTAACATGTGTATGTGATTATTGGTTGAGGATTTTTTGTATGATTAAAACTTTTGGTGAAAGATTTTCTTAGATCTAGAAACTTAGAAACTGAAAGAGGAAAAACAGTTTCTGTTTTGAAAAAGTTTAAATCTTTTACGGTTTAATCTTTTTCCAATGGCTATGATATTTTTATTTGAGAATCCTGAGCCTCTTATATACATGTTAGAATTTTGTTTTGAATACATTTTATGTTATGTTCAAAAATATGAAATTTTATGCAAGAAGATATTCGGTTAGGCCAAAGTAATGATGTTCTTGGCTAAATTCATGTTTTGGTTGATTTTTATCAATATGATTTTGAGTTTAAAGCTTAGATTTGTTTTAGGAAACCTTTTTAAACTATGTGATGTTTGGTTTGAGGATCACATCTGTAACGACCCCGCCCCGCGAAGGGGTGGAATCGCAACGTACATACCTATTCTTAACATACTTTTCTTTTCATTTTCCTTTCCTTTCCTTTTCCTCACCGACAGGGAAGACACTAAGCGTCTGCCTCTTTCTCTGTAGTAATGCCTTGCTCCCAACCTCTTCATCATTTCCTGGACATTTAGAACGTTTAAAAAAAAAGTGAGTCTAATACTCAGTAAGTAGTACACCATGCAGTGAACATACTAGGCATCTATTCTTTTCCTTTTGAAAACATGCATACATAAACATTTGCTAACATTTCATGCATAAACATTCTTAGAAATAATTAGGATTTCATGCATAAACATCTTTCATACTTTTCATCTTTCATGCATAACATGCTTTTCATGCATTACATCTTTCCACTTTCATAGGCCATTGCACACTGTTATGCCTACGTGCTAGGGTTAGCGGTCTTTTAAACCTATGGATTCACTGGCCAGGGTTGACATCCCATTTCCGTTAGGGTGCAGCACTGGGTACACTACCAGATACTACTATCCGGCATTACAATCTGCCCATTCATTCATTGGGTACCCCTTTTCATTCATGTGGCCGTTACGTATTTTCGTACATTGAAATATTCATTTCCTTTTAGTTATTTCATACTTTCATTCAATTCAGTCCTTTTCATTTAACAGTTCATTCATAGGAAAGGAACGTCACTTAAAAGCATGCACTTAACATCATTTAAAAGCATGAGTTTAAATATCACTTAAAGGCATGAGCTTAACGTCATATAAAAACATGAGCTTAAACATCATTTAAAGCTTTTACATCGTCTAAAAGCATGAGCTTAAACCTCATTTAAAGGCATGAGCTTAAACATTATTTAAAGACCTAAGCTTAACATTGTTTAAAAGCATGAACATAAACATCATTCCAAAGCATGAGCTTAAACATCAATTAAAAGTATGAGCTTAAACATCGTTAAAAACACGAGCATAAACATCATTTAAAAGCATGAGTTTAAACGTCATTTAAAAACATGGGCTTAAACATCATCTTTCAAGACATCCTTTAAAATGTCAGTTCTCAGGGGCCTTTTAAGACGTTCCCTCAATAACATTTTAAAACGTCAGTTCTCAGGGACATTTAAAGCATCAGTTCATAGGAACATCTTAAAACTCATTTAAAGCATTACTTGAAGCATAAAACATGAGACGTTCCTTTCCTTTCCTTTCATTTCCTTTGCATTTAAACCTTTTCATCATCTTTCTTAGTTCAATGCACATGCATTTTTATGTACAAGATACATTTTCATGCTATACTACATATAGAAATAATCATAAGTTTCTTGAAAGAGGATGCATGAAAATCTCATGACTTAGAACCTACATGCATGCATTACCTTATACATGTACACACAATTATAATTGATAGGGTACTTAACATGGGCTATCAAGGAAGGGCTTGTACATACTATATATATTTACTCCTTCACATTTGAGAAGAGAGAGAGAGGCATTCTTTCATAAAAAGAACTTGGTGCAAGAAGCATGGTCATAGTTACTTACCTGCGAGCTTTACTAGCGAGTTCCTTTGAATTTGAAAGTAAAATCATATTCAATGAAATTGAATAAACACATCAATATCCATCTCACTTTAAGCTTTACTAGACAATATTTTCACATGTTCACTTAAATTCCCACTTGGGATTAAACGTTTTCTTAACCCGTTCGTTTACCCACCATACGTGACACTAGGCCAAAACCTTAAAATCCTCATCCCATACATTTTAAAGAGACTCATGAAGGCACATGACTCATTGGTTGTTCCTCTTAAAAAGGCCATTGTTTTCCACATAAAGAATGGATGAAGATCATAGATTAAAATGCATAAATGGTAGGAATTTAAAAAGGGAAAGAACAAGAAATTTGCTTCAAATCTGGAAATTTTCATCAAAGAGGGCATTGATAGTTTAGCAACATCATTTGAAAGGTAAATCCAATAAAAGGGCCAAGGCTTACAAAAGGTTGATCTTTGTCACTTCTTTTCATGGGTTTTTCATACTAAAATTCATCTTTGGTTGAACAAAAGGTGAAATTGAATAAAGGAATGAAATGGGCTGATTCAAGCCCTAAAACAGAAAGCATAGCAGAAAATTCTGCAACACTTGGACAGCCAATAGTCTTATTAGTACATTCATGCTTTTAAACATCACTCACTTAACCAAAAATCTCAACTATATAATTAAGCAATATTAGAGTTGTAGAAAACTTAAGAAAACATCACATGTTTTTCTGAAAACATAGCATAAATAAAAAGGGTACAAACTTGGCAACATAAAATTCTCAAAACAAGCTTACTAGCTTAATTAAAATTCTTAGTGGGTTACTTAGGCCATAAACCTTGAAAAAGCATGCTTAAAATCATAACTTCAACCTCATTAATATAACACTTAAAGGCTGATTTTAACATAATTAAAACATGGCTTAGGTTTAATAAGTCACAAGAAAGAAACTCAACAAGGTAGCATACAATCACATTCGGCTGGAACCAACATGATATAACATATGGCCGGAATCAACAAAGCATAAGCACGGCTGGAATAAACAGAAAATAGAGCATAGAACAATACACCCAAAACCACCATTCCTCTATTTGGTTACCACAAATATTAGAGAAAACAAAAGAGGAATCAACTTAGAAATTACTGTACAGAAATTGGTCTACACAGAAAATTCCAAAAACCCCAAAGCACATGGCATGAACTCACTTAGCATGGTTTCAATCCACAAGAGATTCGGAGAATAGAGTATTACCTGACTTGGCAAGCTACGAACGGAAAGAGGAGGAGAAGAGAAGGTGTTGGCGTTGGCGTTGGCTTGGAGGAAAAGATGAGGAGAAGATGAAAAAAAAACTTTTTTCTTTTCTTGGGTGAGACTAACGGTATGGGGGGAGAAAAGCCTTAGGATAGATTTTGGCTTTTTCTTCTCCTTTTTACTGGCTTGCCTTGGACGATAGATGCACTAGCTTCCTTAGGAAGCTTGTGGGTCAAAGGGAAGGAAAAAGATTTGTAGGCTATCTTGGAATCCTATGGGTGAAAGGGTGGGGGAAGCTTTTACCTTGGTCAAAGCTTATCACCTAAGCTTGGAAGATGTATGGTGGGGATTTATCCACCTCAAGAATGCTTTTCACCTACCAATCCAATGGCAGACATTAATTGGGACATTTCTTAAATAAATAAAATTAAAAGGGTTTAAGAGAAATATTTCAAAGTCCTAAAAAAATAATACTTTGATTTATTTTAATAAATCACATTTTAAAATAAAACATACTCATCTTAAAATAAAATAATTGAAAGTAATAATAAAAATCTTTATCTCAAAATATTTAACTTAAAGAATTAATAAAATGACGTAAAGACCTACGTAGTAGGACTCGGGTATTACAACATCTTTTTAAGTCTTGGATCAAGAGGTTGATCAAAACAGTTTGAAACAAAAATCTATTTTGAACTTAAAAGAAAAATTGAAAAGTTCAAGTATGATTTTAGTGATTTTGATGACTTTTGTTCATGATTCAAAACATGATTATTCTTAGGAATATGTTATGAGTATATTAAAAGAAAATTTTGGTTTAATTATGAGTTCAGAAATTTGAAAATATTACAACAAAACTCAAAGGAAATATCCTATGTAAAATTTTGGCCCGATAGAATTTTAATGGTTTTGTTTAGTTTTAAATTTTTCTGAATAGATATTTAAGTTTAGTACAAAATTTACATGAAGTATGTAAATTTTGGTGGTTTTCGGAGTTAGGATGCAAAATCCTTAAGTTAGGGGTAAAATGATCATTTTTCACATATAGGTAATTTTACTCGCAGTTAATATTTTTCCACATTCCTAATTGTTAATGACTAAGTTCTAACTCTTAGAAATCACTACTTTCAGTTCATCGTGATCGTGCTTGAGTTTTGTCTAGAAAATGTTAAGATCGAGATAAGTTATATTTTAACTTACTAGCAGTTTAATGTGTATGAGTGATAAGTAAATGAACTACAGTATATGTATGTATGTTATAACTTGTGTCATGCCAAGTCATTACATATTTATCTGTTACACATAATTTATTCTGTCACAATTTATTCATCTATTATACAAGATATTCTGTCATGTATTGCTATACATTACAAGTATGCCATGTTAAGTTAAGTATGTCATCTGTTACATGTATGTCATGTCATGTAATATTCATGGTTGCAAGTATGTCATGTTAAGTATGTTGTCTGTTGCATGTTATACCATGTTACGAAATGTTTCTATTTCAAGCAAGTTATATCTTTTGAGTTACGTTCAAGTTATGTTGTGTTACGTCAGGGCTTCTGTCATTTTGTACTCCAGTCACGTTTCATCTCGAATACAGTTGGTGTATCTTGATAATAGTCATGTCAAGTAGTTATTCATGTCAATCATAACCCTAAGTGTTAGGATATGGTAATATCCTAATGAAACTCCTTTGTTCACGTTGGAGTGTCTAAATATATGTGAAATTCTCTGAGTTGATGTAATACAGTCAGTGGGTAGCGGGCGGGGCCTAACTAGTTGGTCACCAGAGCGCCCCAGGCACTAATGAGAATGGAGCCACATTTTAGTTCTCTTGGGATCCACAGCGAGTGTGGTACACGAGCTATGAGGACCACAGTAAGTGTGGCACATACAACGCACTCACAGCTTGTGCAAATACCTGTGTTGTGATGCTGTAATCGGCAAGGACACATGGCTTTAAGGGATCCATGTAGCACCCAAGTAATTGAGTTTAATCAATTAAAGAAACAAAATTCCAAGTTCATGTTAAGTCATGTCTCAGATCAAGATTATGTTAAGTCAAGTCTCAAATCAAGTTTATGTTAAGTGAAGTTTCAGATCAAGTTCATGTCAAGTCAAATCTCAGCTGAAGTCTAGTTCAGTTTAAGCAAGTCAAGTTCAGTTCATACTTTAGTTTAAGTTATGTCAATTATGTTATGTGGTATGTCAAGTTATGCTATGATTACTTATGATTTTAATTATGCATTCATGTCTTTACTGCCATGCATGCATCATTAACCTGTATGAAGGTTTTCTGTTAACTTGCTGAGATTTATAATCAAATCTCACTTTGGTAGTCCCAACTACAATTCCCATCCGAATGATAGATCTTGTCACAAGACTCGAAGAAGAACTGTGATTGGACCAACTGGACATGGTTGATTGAGCTACAGTGCGGCATCAATGTTAATATAGTAGTTAACTTAAATTACTACCTGTAATATGGAGTTGCATCTCTAGTACTCTTTTGATCATAGTCATTTTGGATTAGCGTTATGATCTCAGCTATTTAGTATGTCATTTTATATGAAATATGTTTTAAGTATTAGGGATACTTTCAGTTTGGTGCATAGTATTGCTAAAGAAAAAAATTTATCCGTTACGAATATTGCATAATGCTATATGCATGTTAGGTACACTACATCATATATGTCATCAACGGGGGCAGGTAACCTTGTGTTACATGTCTCGACGCTTCAAATGTCCATACAATCCCAAGCGGTATTTGGGGGTGTCACAATAACTACATTTCTTCTTCTTTTTCTTCTTCTTCTTCTTCTTTCTTTTTTTTTTTTTTTTGTATCAAGATCTTGAATTGAAAGGAAATAATATCAGTTGCAGTTTAGCTGCATTAATACAGACATCTAAGGTGGGTCTTTTTCCACTATAAAAGTCTAAAAGACAAGAAGGGATTGATAGGATGGGGGTATGTTTCCATATAAGCAATTGGAAGCCGCCCATTGCGCAATGGAATGCTTACATCGATTGTAATCTCGATGTATTTTTCGAATGCTCCAACTATAAAATAATTGAAGGAGTATTCTGGTGTCTTTTACTATAGGCTCAATTATCCAATCAACAGTTCTTTTTGATTCCTCCATTGCACTTATAACCACTCGAGAGTCTACACCAATTGTTATCTTCTAAATGAGATGAGCCTAAACTTCCTTAATGCCTGTGTATAATGTTGTGGCTTCTCCTTAATTAGGATTCTAGCTATTTGTGAAGCTAGCTATTACAAATACCACCGAGCCATCTTCTGATTTGCAGACTGCAACAATAGTGCTTCCAGTATTCCTCACCGCTACATTAAATGTTAGCAAATAATGGCCTTTTGGTATTGCCTTCCAATTCCTAGGATTGTTCAAATGTTTATTACCTCGAGCATTACAATGTTCTTTAAAATTCTTTAAAACCCCATCAACAAATTTGTCTAGTGTAAGATTAAAGGAACCGTGCACAACTTTGTTTCTTAAGAACTAGATGTTGTCTATAGATAAGATTGCAAAGATTTGAAACTGGTCATGCTCTTCTAGAGTAGGAATGTTGAGAAAATTTGATGGGTTAAGAATGCACTCTATCAGTTTGTAATCCCATTTGGAGCAAAACAAGAGATATCTTTAGGCCATGGGGATTGTCTCCATAAAACTCTAGAAAATTTGCATTTTAGGAACAGGTGAGTGAGACTTTCTTCTTTAGACCCACATATGGGGCAAACTAATTGGCTATCACTTAGTGCAAGACAATTTTTCAACAAGGATTTTGTAGGTAGGATATTGTTCAATATTTTTTAGGTGAGCATCTTTAATCTATCCTGAATGCTTAGTCTCCAAAATTTCTCAAAATAGCAGGAGCTATTTTTTATTGGTGCTGGTTAGAGGTCTGACTAATAGATTTGTGGGCAAATTTCACTGAAAAGTTCCCTGAGGCATTTAAAGTCCATACCACCTTGTCCCTCCTTAATGAAAATTATTCTAGGCTAATGGGATTTTTTGTATCTCATTCACTATATTTTGATGGAAAAGAGTCTGAAGTAAAAGGATGTTCCATCTTCTGGGTTCCTCTAAAGTCAGTTCAGAAACCAGGAAGTTTGGATCTTTGTGAGTGGATTTTGATTGAGGGGAAGAAAGGCAATCTGAGTTGGTATCCATGGGTCTCCCTAGACTCTAGTACAAATGCCATTATTAGTCTAACGATAAGCATTTCTATTCAGTAAATTTCTTTGTTGTAAAATACATTTCCAAAACCAAGAGTCATGCCTCTTTGATGAGATTTGTAGAAATGAGGATTTTTTGATATATTTGTGCTCAAGGATTGTCTTCTGTTTGGATTTGCTCCCATTAACCATTTGCCAACTCAGCTTACAAAGAAGAGCTTTATTAAAGTTTGATGTTAACCTTAGTCCCAGCCCTCCCATAGCTTTAGGTTGGCAGATAGACTTCCATAATTTTGGTGTAAAATTATGAGGCTTTTTTGGGTTATGTCCCCTCCAAAATTTCATAAACGATCTATCAATTTTTTATTTTTGAGGCAGACTTGGGGATTAGCAGAGTTGGCATGATATAAGAAGGGATGGAGCTTGCAATTGATCTTATTAAGGTGGTTCTACCTGCTTGAGAAATGAGTTTTGCTTTCCAACCAGCTTTTATCCAACTGATCCAAGAAGGCTAATATCCTAAACATGTGAGTATTATGATTAAGAAGTCTCATTCTATAAAATCAAAAGCTTTCTCCATGTTAATCTTTATAGATATAAGACATTGTTTTCATTTTTTCCTTTTAAGATGGTGAGAAACTTCTTGGCAATGATGGTATTCTCTTCAATAACTCGACCTGGGACAAAGACTGTTTGGTGGAGATATGATATTTGGAAGAATAGTCTTGAGTCTGGTTGCTAAGATTTTTGAAATAATTTTGTAGGAAACATTTGAAAGACTTATGTGCCTAAATTGGTGGACAGTGTGTGGGTTCTCTATTTTTGGAATAAGAGCTATATGAGTGTGATTTAGTTCCTTAAGAAGTTTTCCGTGTGTGAAAAAATTCCTCATAGCTACAACCACATCCTATTTTACAATATCCCAAAAGTGCTTATAAAACAACCCAGTAAACCCATCAGGTTCAGGGGCCTTTGATGAAGGAGTTTTTCTAAGAGTGACAAGAATTTCTTCTTCATTTGGTGTCTCACAGAGGAAAGGTTATCAGACTCAGAAATGTTTTTGAGGAAAAAGGTCATCAAGTTCAAGAGAGAAAGTATGCTTGGTGAAGGTGTAAATATTTTTTAAATGTTCCAGGAATATGTTTTGAATATCATTTGTGTCAGAAGTCCACTGATTTGGGTTTATTTTCATACTTTCAATAAAATTTCTTCTTCTCCTCATGGTGGTCGACATATCGAAAAGTTTAGTATTCAAGTCAATGATTGTTAGCCACTAAAGTCCAGATTTTTGGCACCAAAGTATTTCTTCTCTTTTCAATTACTCAGTGAGATTGTTTTTCAGCTTTTCTTCGCAAAGAATCGATTGATTAGTAGGATTGTTGGACTGTATGAGAGTGAGACAATGAGTCATATTTTTTTATTGAGGTTTGAATATGCCCAAAGCAATCTTTGTTCTAAGATTATAAGGCTTTCTTCACCTCTTTTAATTTCTTAGACAAGATGAAACCTGGAGTTCCTTGAAATGGAGTATATTCCAAGCTTTTTGTATGACGAGTTGGCTTGTTGGATCTCTTATCCAGAATTCCTCAAAGTTTAAAGTTGGAATGATTATCCCTATGATCCAAGGTGTTTAACAGAATAGGAGCATGATCACATGCAAAAATTGGGAGGTGTTGGACAGTAGCATTTGGGAAGAATACAGTCTAGTAGTAGTTAGCATTGCCACGATCTAGTCTTTCTCTAATGTTTCCCATGCCTTGCCTATTATTAGACCAAGTGTATTTTGGACCAAAGTAGCCTACATCTACCATCCCATTTTCTTCCATAAACTTTATTAGCCCACTATGATAGGAAGTATTAGTATGGTTTTTCTCCATATTTCTCAGACTGTCCTAGAATGGCATTTAAATCTCCTAAACCTAGAAATGGACCTTGAAAATTATTAACAATGTTGTGTGTGTTATCCCAGAATTTCCATTTCATATTATTTTGCACAAGGCAGTAAACTAAGTTAACTAACTATGGATTATGAGAAGGGCTCAAGTATACCAAAAGAGCTATTATATTAGCATCCATTAAACCATCAAACAAGTTCCACATCCAATTCATTCTTCCATATACACAAAAGGCCACCCCCATCAACCTAGTGGTGGAATATTTACATACTTAAGGAAACCAAGCCTATTAACAACACGAACAATATTCACATCTGTCAAAAGAGTCTCCGAGAGGAAGACTACATCAAGTTGGTGTGTCCTGATGTTTCCCCTTAAGCTTCTGATTGCACGAGGCCGAGCAATGCCCTTATAATTCCGTGAGATGAATCTCATTTCTAGTTTGGTTGCAGTATTGGCCCTGCCACTCTAGCCTCATCATCATGTAAAGACTGGGACTGAGGTAAAATACCATTTTTAATATGCTCTGCTTTCTAATAAGGTGAGTATCTAGGCTTCTTGGTGTGTCTGAATATTGCTTCTGTCCTTTTGTTCTTTGTTTGTTGTACCGGTTGCTATAGGCATCTCTTCTTCGATTTTGTTGCTACATATCTCCTTTTTCTTTTGACGTCCATCGTGCCAAAGTCTTTAATAAGGGTATACTCTAGCTGCCTTGAGTCTCCTTGTCCTTCACTCTCATTTATGTTTCTTACTTTTGGATCTTCTTTGTTCTCATAGTGTGGTGCTTAGTCCCTTTTAACAGAAAATGTTTCATTGTTCCCCAATGGACAAGACGTCTGAGTCTTTTCACATCCAATTGAGGTCTTTCCATTCTAGAGCTTCTACTTTTGATATGAGGCTTTCAATTTCTGGTTGGGTAGCCATTTCTGGCTATGTTAGGGGTTTAGGAATGAGAATGTGAAAAGGCTATTTGCGTGAGAAGGCTTGTGCAGAAGTGAGAATGGGTTTCAACAACTTTCTGAGTAGAGTTAGCTAAGAAAGTTGGGTACCGGTTTTCTGAGAAAGGGGAATTGTAAAGGCTTGATTTTTAGAAGATAAACTTCTAGGTTAATTTCACTAAAGAGGGTTAAGCTCATTGGGGAGAGGGGAAGAGCTCATCTTGGAGAGAGAGAGAGAGAGAGAGAGAGAGAGCCTAGATACGTATAGGCTGGATCGATGGGAAATAAATGAGATAGCCCATAAGTTGGCTAAGCATGCTTAGTTACTAGAGCTAGGATAAAACTGCCTGGAAGGGACACTTGCTCCAAGTTTATCTCCCACAATACGTATAATGGTGGAAAGAACGTGTGATTAATTGAGTTTAAAACCCAATTTCAAGATTTTTAAGTTTTGATAAAATGCCTTTAAAAGTTTTTTTGTCACCTTAAACTAGCAAGAGACGAAGGGATCGCAAGGAGTGGCCGCTTGCAGGATCATGTAAGGTGGTGCAGCGGTTGTAGCCTAGGAGAATGATGTAAAAATAAGGTAAACTTGAGCATCCAAATTATGGGATTATGTGCCAGAGGGAGAGCAAGTTGGAAGAGAGAGAAGAAACGGGATAGAAATGTGCACAAGATCGACAAAAGTCTTAATTTGATATTATCTCCAACATCTCCGTAAGTTCGAGCTGGAAAGTTTTGAAATCTTGAATTTCAAATTTAATGTTTTGTTTCAAAATTTAAAATTTTTCATTTTTATTTTTTCAATTTTAATCCATAATCCTATTTAAAACACCAACGAACGATTATTCTCTACTTCTAGAAAAACATTTAATCATTTGCCTAAATTTCTGCGAAACAAAAAATAAAAAAATAAACCAAAAAATACATGCCACAAAGAATTTATTTAAATAACTTTTAAATTTACCTACCATTTTGCATACCCCAATACAAGAAATACTAAAATTCTTTTGTCCATACTTCTCACTCTACGCATCTATTTTCACAGAATTTAATAAATAAATAAAAAATACTTGACTGTAAACTGTGAGTGGCTGGACTATCTTTTATTTATATCTTGAGAGGAGAAAATGTTACGTGTTAGTGATCTGACCTACAATATCACAGATCATCTCTTGGAAGGTGAAGGACATTTGGATAGAATGATTTATATATAGTTGAACACCAAAACAAATAAGCAGTACTTAATTCCAACCGAGTCTTACCTTACATTGAGTTACGTGTTAGGTAGCTCTTTCAATGATGTATTATAGCACATTAGAATAACGTTTCTGAAAGCATAATGCCATCACACCTTCCAACTCATGTACAGCTATTTATTTCTTCCGGCTTCCTTTACCCCTATTCTTCTTCTTCTTCTTAGACTTGTTGTTGCCCTTTCCCTTGTTTTGTGTTTCCTTGCTGCTTTGGCTGTAGGCTCCAGACACCGCAGCAACTTCTGAAGCATTTGACTTGCCCTTATCAACACTGCTGCCAACCTTAGCCTCGCCATCACTGTCCATCTCATTTTGACTATTAGCAACATTCCTAATCCGCACAATATCAAAAGAGCTTGACCAACTCTTCGGAACTTCCAAATCCCTAAGCAAAAATAACCAAAAAAAGTTAAATCGCTGCAAAAGTCAATATATAACAAAGTTATTCTTGCAAATTTAGCAATATCTTTAAAGATTTTCTAAAATGCAAAAGAGCATACATACCCCTCAAGACATTTCTCTTTGCAACGATTAAGAAAGTCATCTGTATATTTCCCAAACATGCTATCAAGCCATTTGATTAATTTGTGAATTTCCTCTACAGGTAATATATCCCAGAACTTCAAAACTTGATTGTACCTCCATTCCTTTACTTCGCCACTCCATTCCTTTCTGATGTCATTTGCACAAACAATATAAAGATTTTCAACCTTAAATTGCTTTATGATCTGTGAAGAACTTCCACAAACTGGATCTGAACTTCTCTTCTTGGGTCTCCGGCCCTGGGAAAGTTTACGCAGACGTTCTATAACCGACTTTTTTCTCGTTACAGACTTCAATTTTTTAAATGATTTCAGAAAATTATCACTGAAAAGAACCTGTTGGAAAGGGGAAAAGAAAGAATACAGAAAATTTAATAAGAAAAGCTACAAAACCCAATCAAGAAAGAGTGTTAACGCTGCCACTAGTGAGAATTGAAAAAAGGAGTATAGTTTGTAATGAAAGCATAACTATTGAATGTCAAATACCTTCCACCTAGCACTTCTGAAAAGTAAGCTATCTCCATTCAGCAAATCATCAAATTGTTCAAACTCTCTCTTCACATCTAAAAGTGCTTCGTGTAAATCCTTGTCTTCATCAGCATTAAAGAAACACCGACGTTTCTTAGCATCAAGGACTAAGTCTTCCCAGATAGAGCGACTATTACCAAGTGTACCTTCATTTCCCAAGATCCATAGACAGTGCCTGAAAGGCATTACGAGGAAACTGATATTTTCACCATACATGTCAATATGGAAAAAAAAATTGAACTTTCGAGAAGAGTTTACAATATATTACCTCGCCCTCGTAAGAGCAACATTCGTTCTCTGGGGATTCGATAAGAACCCAATTGATGCATTCCAATTAGATCTCACAGTCGATATTATTATTATGTCCTCCTCCCCACCCTGGAACCCATCAACTGACTTCACCTTCACTGTGAACCCATCAGTATTATCATACTTCCATCTAAGTCTGTCCTGAATTGCAACTACTTGAGCAGCATAAGGAGATATTACACCAATACAGAATTTCTGCCTTGAACCAACCCAAGCTTTTCTCAAAGCAAAATCCAAAAACAAAGAAAAAAATATATCAAAAACAGAAGTTAATAATAGGTTGAAACCAGGATTAGACATCTTTCTCTATAAAAGCTAAAGTCAAATGTGAAATAATCCCAAAAGCTGACTAGAAACAGATTAGACTAGATGTCAGAATCAAAGAATATCTTGATATGGTCAAAAGAACACTAGACTTCAAATGTAGTTACCTTCGTATAAATTGTGCAATATTTTCATGACAACAGCAACTTCGACCAGGTTTCTCCAACCATAACCAACATCACCTTGTTCTTCTCTTCCATCTACTATATTTATAAAAGAATATGTACCAAACATTGGCCCTCGAAGGTAGTGCTTTTCATAATCTTTTCTTTTAACATTCGGAGCATCTAGGATCCGGTTGCAATAAAAATTCAAATTTGGGAAAGAACTTATAGACGGATGCATTCGATACTGTATATTAAGAACATGCTTCGAGTGACCGAGTGAGCTCATTCTCTCAAATAGACTCCTCCCAAAATCAGCTTCGCTAGAAATCTATAAGTAGATTTTAAAATGACATTAAGCAAGAGAAAAAAAAAAAAAAAAAAAAAGGAAAGTCAAATTCCAACAAAGGGATCAGTAAGTAGGACAACCAAATAGGATTTACACACATTGCTTTCAACCATTGCTGGTAATTGGCACTCATCCCCAACCAGAATAGCATGCCTTAAACCTGGAAGTTGAAGGGGTATGGCTGACTCACACTCCTTTAATTGTGCAGCTTCATCAATAACCAGAATGCTCAGTGGTTCCATTGCCACCAAATGCAGTTTGTAAGAATTTGAAGCAGTGCATAAAAGTAAGGAAGCCGCTTGAAGACAAAAATCCCTTATGGATTCTTTGTCCATACCCATTGGAAGCTCAAGTTCATTAAATGAACCCTGAAGAGTTTTTAGAACAGAAAGGCAATCTCTTCCCCTTGCTTGCAACTGGAAGGGCATATCCATAACTGGCTGCAAAGTATCTCCAACGACTTCTAAACGAGAAAAAAGCTCCTCCAGCACTTCAGACTCCACACTATCTTGAAACAATAAGGTTTCAAAAGACTCAATTAGGCCAATTAGAGAAATCATGTTTTGGAAATTGCTTTGAGTGTAACTTTTGGGTAAATGTGTACAGAAGACTTGAAAACATTTTTTGAGTGGTGATGAAATAGAAACGAATCTTTTTCTCACAAAATCAAGAAATGACTTGTACGTTTCGTTGCTAGCATCAGTTTCCTCCCTGCTTTCCTTTTCCAAGTGCATGTGATACCGAGAAACACAATTCTCAAGCAGATCAATCATTGATTCAAAACTTTCAAAGCACTTTGAAAGCCTTTTGACCCGACGATCTAAATATATCTCTTTAACGTCCGAACCAAGTTTGAGTCGCTTCTTATTCCCAAACAAAAGAATATCTCCTAATGAGCAAAACGAACCATCAATTTCCCTCACCAAGTCTGAGGCCACTCCTGTAATTGCAACATTTGTTGGGGCACAGGTAAGAGTTCTATATCCCATTCTAAAAAAGGATAAGAGCAGAGTGCTAATGATTTTTGTTTTCCCTGTACCGGGCGGGCCCCATATAAGTTCCACTTCCGTCTTGTGGCTGCAATGCATCTTACGAAGACATGCCAGAAATGCCTGGGTTTGGGGTTCATTCAGTTTATACTTTATACTTGTCCCAAATTTCTCATGCCAGCTGCCATCACTCTCTGCAGAGCAGAGATCACAATCTTCCTCAATCTGTTTTGCAACATCAGAGAGGGAAAATAATCGAACCAAGAATCAACAGCAATTCTCAATAAGACAAATAAATTCAGAAAGAGTAATTCTACGTACAACCGTGAAGTGCATAATCGCCGCATAATTCAGAAAACCAAAAGAATACCTTTTACGATAGCTGATGAATAGGAAAAACTCACCATTTTCTATCAGTTTAACTTTCAGGAAAAATCCACATTTAATATCGTATCAAACTCCCCTCTACCTTCCACTTAAGTTTTTCTTATTTATAATACTTCAAAAGTAAAACATTTTGTCTCAGATTATTAAAACAGTGCTGATCCATGCTGTACATTTATTACGTCCACTTTCATTGAATGTCCACTTCATAATAATTAGAGATTTCCCTGTTACGTCGGGATGCATGCCTAACTCAGAATTATTATAACTACAAAATTCATCCCAAAATTACTTACCAAAGAATTAGTGCACAAAACTTTCTTGATAATCTGCAGATTTCCCCGCGTGTGCAATGCATTCCATATTCTCTTGTTAGGGATTGTATTTATCAAGAAAATCACAAACCAGGATTTATGGTTCCCAGCATCAACTTCAATGTCTTTCAGCGCTTTGACTTTAAATCTCGTTGATGGGCTATCATCCTCATACTCATCCTCTGGAATTTTGGTGACAGCTACAAAAGCCCATTGCCTTCCTGTTCTTTGTAAATCAGAAACATCCTCGGGTTTGGCGTCTGCTAAAACAAATACATCTCCGGGCAATGTCTTGTAAGGCTCCTTGCCGCGAACAGTGAGTTTGTTTCTCCATTCATCAACCTCAACATCATACAATTTTCTTCCATATGATTCAGAAAATGCAATTACTTTAGCAAAAGGGGCTCTTGAAATAATCTCCATACTCGAATGAATTTGTGCACGAGTTTCTTCCAGTAAGGCATAAACATATGACCCAAAATACTGGCGAACTGATTTAAAGGATTGTGGAATCTTTTCCACCTGTAATTATGAAACAAGAATTCAATCAAAATAGAGTGCCAAGCAAACTTCTTGGAGGTCAAAAAGCTCATCCCAATAATCCAATTCGACTATATTTTCCAAGAAAATTCTGATTGATTATCAATATCGATCAACTACTTTGCTAACATAGGGTATTCGGCAGATATGTCGACTAAATCAATTCCTTTGCTCAGGTTCAACTATGAAGGAGATGCCCTTGGAGATTCTATGGTGTTATTACGCTTGGCGGAATCCAAGCTGTTGAAGCTTGACTCAAATTCCAATTTAAATCGAAAAATATTGGGAGCAGCCACTTTTGCACACCCTACGTGGCATCATCCAAACCACACATCTCCTAAATTCGAAATTACTACCGGCTTGAGAGAGAGAGACGATGAGAGAGAGACCGAGAATGAGAGAGAGATGATGAGAGAGAGAGACAATCAGAGAGAGAGCAAGCAAGAGAGAGACCAAGATGAGAGAGAGAGTAGATGAGAGAGAGAGAGAGTAGAGGAGAGAGAGAGACGATGAGAGAGAGAGTCGAGGAGAGAGAGAGCTGATAAGAGAGAGAGCCGATGATGAGAGAGAGAGCTGATGAGAGAGACGCTGGAGAGAGAGGGGTAGAAGCCAAAAGGTCTGGTGCGTTTTGCACCAAAATAAAAAATAAAAAAATGGGACACGTAACTTGTGCTATGGATCAACTGTGAACAGTGGCTGATCTGTAGCACAGCTCTATTTAAATTCATCTTCGAGGCCTCGTTTATTTTTGCAGATAAGATAATATAAGATGAGATGAGTTCAAATAAAAGTTAAAAGTAAAATAAAATATTGTTAAAATATTTTTTTTAATATTATTTTTATTTTGAAATTTAAAAAAGTTAAATTGTTTCTTTCATTTTGTGTAAAAAATTAAAAAATTTGTAATAATTGAATGAGATGAGATAAGATGACTAGTGGCCATGCCATGCGCGTGTCATGTGCAATGAAATCCTTAAGACTTAGGTCTTGTTTGGTTACGCAGTTTAGATGAAATGTTTTTGTAGAATTATAGGGAGATTTAATTTGATGATCTGTCAGCAATGTTAGGGGCTAAGATTGAGGAGATCTACAGCTAACAGATCATGGTTTCTTATCCCATGATTTTAGGGGTTTTGGTAGTCTGTTACCAAATCCGTAGATATGAGTTTCCTTTTTTATAGCTTTCTGTTTTAGGTAGTTTTGATTCTTTCCTAGGTAAGTTGTAAATATCCCTAAAATAGATGAGTATTATCATCTATATATAGAAGGGAATGTAATTCGAAATAGTGTGAAATATTGAGTTTTTCCTTCCAATTCGATAAAATTGGAATCCTTGAATAAAATATTGTTTGGTTATGCAGTTTAGATGAAATGTTTTGTTGAAATTTGAATAAAATATTGTTATAATATAATTTTTTAATATAATTTTTATTTTGAAATTTGAAAAAATTGAATTGTTTATTATATTTTGTGTGAAAGTTTGGAAAAGTTGTAATGATTATATGAGATGAGATAGTTTAGATTTCTGTAACCAAACTAACCCTTAGTTTCCAAATAGCCCCCCCTCCCCCCCTGGGTTGACATTTCCTACCTCACTCACCCATGTCTCTCTCAGTCTCTTTGTGCCATAGCCGAACACAAGTTCTCACTTTTCTAATGTTATAGATCACTTCGTTGCTTAGAAATCACCCAGACTTCCTCATCTACACGATTCCCAGTCACGGTAAGTGCTCTATTCATTTATTTTCTCTTCCTTTCTAGTTCTAGGGCACTGCATACACCTATTTGGGATTGTTGGTTTTTAGTCTAATTTGAAGCTTGGATGTATGTGTTTGGGCTGTGATTTGTGCCGATTGTGGTTGGGTCTGCATTGTTAATGAATTGAGGATAGTTTTTGGGTGTGTTCTTGCATTTTGCCATTCGGTTTCTAAGGAGTGCCCACCAAGTGTTTGACTTTTTGTCTCAGCCAAATTTTCTAATGCATTTGTCAATTTCTTTACATGCATTCATGTTCATTCATCATTTTACTCTCATTGCATTGAAGAGTTAAGGTTTTTTGTGGTTGTGGAAAGGGAGTCTTATTTTCATATTCCCACACGGTGGTCAGCATGAGTTTGATTCTAATGACGAGGAGGTTTAAGCCTTGTTAGATTAGTGACAAAAAGGAAGAGTTAGAGGAGCATTGGAGGAGCAAATTGAGGGGGAGCAGATTGATTTTTTGGTATTTTGAAATTTATAAGGAGTTGGAGTAAGTGTGTTGCTGAAGGGGAGTTAAATGAATTTTTTGTTCCTATGTTAAAGATAGTTTAATATTTGAGGGGGATAACTAAATTCTGGTTTGCAAAAAGAGAAAAACTCAGGGCCGGTCAGGTGAGGCTTTTATTTTTACACCGACCAATAAAAGTTAGCCATGTAGGAGGTGCAGGAACTAAACATATACACCTGCACACAGAGTTCCTCTTCCCCCTCCCTCTCTCCCATGCATTCCTCTTCTTCCCCCTCCCTTCAGAGAAAAACGACGAAAGCATTTCCCTTCTCCTCTCTCTCTCCCACGCTTTCCTCTTCTTCCCCCTTCCCTTCAAAGAAAAACGACGAAAGCAATTCCCTTCCCCCTCCCTAGCCCACACATCACCAAAATTCTGTATTCAAATTGATGACCATTTGCTACACCAAGCATAAGCAAAAATAAAATTTTCTAAATGATCCAGACCACCTCCAATCAAGATCCAAATATTATATTTGACATGAAATGAAATATGAAGTCTAATGGTTGCAAAAGTTTGAGAAATGAGAGTTGGAGACCAAAAAAGCAAGTTAATTGACATGATTGTACGCAAAAAAGAAATCCCTCCCACATTTTCTCAGTAGCCAAACAGATTCTCTCCCACATTTTCGCAACACCATACACGTCCAACAAATGGATGAAGAAGAAAGAAAAACAGTACCTTGGTGATGGCAACAGATCTCTCGGAAACCTTGTAGAGAGCATATTTTACAACCCAATATTAGATAGAGAGAGAGAGAGAGAGAGAGGAGAGAGAGATGGGGGATAGACGGGGGGAGCAGGACGTGGGTGGGGGGAGGGAGAGAGAGAGGGAGAGGGAGAGGGAGAGAGAAAGAGATCATCTGCATGAGGGTGCAAAATGCTTTTTGCTGAGATGTCTATGTGGCAGATCCTGATTGGAAGGTATAAAAAAAAAAAATACACACCCGACCGGCTGGGAATTTCAAAATTGAGCAATGCTAGAGAGAAGCCACTATTGTGAGTGAACACTTTGCACTCGTTTCTTCTCCTCTTCTCATTTTTTTCTCACTTTAAGAAATGGACGGTCTCGATGAAGCCACATGGTGTGTGCAAAATGGATACTACAAATACTCAATAGTGGCTTCTATCAATATTTTTCCTTCAAAATTAGTTTAGAAGCTTTTACTTTAGGAGTACTGCTACATCTCCCGTAGTCGAGAACCCACCGAATAGGCTAAAAGATTTTTTTTATTTATTTTATTTATTTATTTATTTTTTTTTTAATCATTATAAACACTTTTAAAAAAAATTCATAACATCATTAAAAAATACTTTCTTAAAAAAAAAAAAAATCTCATTCAGTACATATTTTCTGGACCCAAATTCGGATCCCAAAGCATTCTCTTTACTTTAGAATAATGCTAAGTGTCTCGCTCCCAGCTCCCATTGGGAGCTACCGCTTGCATTATAATGTGTTTTTTTTTATGTGTTTTGTTTTAATTTTTTTATATAGATTTTTTTAATAATTTTTAATATTAAAAAAATAAAAAATTCACAATATCATTAAAAAATACTTCCTTAATCACGAAGTAAAATAAAAAATATTTTATTTTATTTCCTGATTAAGGAAGTATTTCTTAATGATTTTTTTTACTTTATGATTAAAGAAATGTTTTTTAATAATGTTCTAAATTTATTTTTTTAATATTAAAAAATATTAAAAAAATCTATGTAAAAAATAACTAGAAAAAAAACACATAAAAATACATAAGCTAGAGCCGGTGGGAGCCACCAGCGGTGGCTCTAGCAATACTCTTTACTTTATGGTTGATTTGATTTAAGTTTTTTTATGCTGGATATAATTTTGATGTTGGACTAAAACATGTTTAAACTTTGAATTAGATTTTAAATCTTGTGAATTTTGATAGTACTAATCTTAATTCCAGTTCTATGTCAATATTTTTTTATTCTTGATTATTTGCTTGAAATTTCTATTTAGTTTTTTGGTCTGCTGGTTGTGTTTTGACAGGTCTATATTACATTCATCAAAGTTGATTTTGTCACCAATCTGCCAAAGGGGGAGATTGTAGATACAGAGTTTGCTTAGGACCAGGTGACTAAGATGATAAATTTGGATATGACTAGATGACCAATATGATAGACTTTATCTTATGTTGGAATTTATATTTGGATGAATGTAAAATAATTTGAGTTTGTATAAATTGTTTTGATCTTATCTAGAGATTGTTAGGAAGTGTTTTAGATAAGTCAAAAGTATAAAAGTCAAGTTCCAAGAGATAGATATTATCCAGAGAAGAGTTTGAATGTGAAACTGCCAATGCAAAGAATACAAGTATCAGGCGCCAACAAACCTTCAACAGAGTTTCAATGTGACTTGGAAACTGCTTCTAGAAATCTAGTTAAACTGTCTTTCTAGTTCGAATCTATAGAAATTCAATTCTAGATATTTTTAGAACACTTTCCAATTTATATTTTGGTGAAAAAAATTCTTGGAGAATTTTCATATTGTTTCTCTCAAATAGTGTGATCGTGATTCAACCACTGGAGTTCCAGGAGAAAAGTCAATGTTTGAATGTCGTTAGAGGTTCCTTCTGCTATTGTAGTAAAAACAATTAGATCGTTTGTCTGGTTAAGTAAGAGTGTCAATTGATAAAGATTTTGTAATTGAAACTTGTAACTGATTTTCAAATAATAAAATTGACTTTTCTGGGTTTGGATGTCCCGTAAGATTTTAACTCTTTAAAGGATTTCCCTTCATTACCAATTTTGATGTTATTTTATTTTATGGTAATGTTTTCATATTATATAATTGCATGATTGACGACTAACCAATTTGTTGAGTGAATTGGTAGCACGTTGTATTACGATACAAGGACATTTGGGTAATTTCAGTGATGAACCTAAATTTTCGTTTTTGGGTAATTGCATCATTTTTCCCGAACCGATAGCTATCAGTTTGATCCAATCTAGTCGGTCCATTCGATTCGGCCCAATTACTTTTTCTTTCTTTTTTTCCTTTTTTTTCAAATAAATTTATAAAAGAAATTTATTTAAATTACGAAATTAAAATTAAATGAATTATTAATGTGGATTATGTAATTAACTCATTAAAAAAATATTTTACTATAATTATATTTATGATATTGATAATTACTACTTACTAACTTAGACTTTACTCTTTATTATGCATAATTATTAATAATGTCATACATTTTATATATGGTTAATGAATATCAAATAATTTTATTGTACATAGATTATTCATACTTACTTGCAACTTAGGTATTTAAAAAAAAAATTACCTAATTATTTTAATTAAGTGTAAATATTAAAGTATGTATGAATGTATGATGTGTTAACTAATTTATATATAATGACATAAATTATCATATGATTTATGATTTATTATTAATTGATAGCATATATTATTTTATATTTTATATGGTCAATGACAATAAATTAAATGAAAATTATATCATTAACTTATATAATTACTATATAAAAATAATGTATTAAATTATTTAAAATATTTTTAAAATATATATAGAAGTTCAGTTTGATCCAAAATTTATAAACCTCTAGACCGGATTGAGTTTAATCGGTCCATAATTTATGGAACCGAACCGACTGGTATGGAGTTCGGTCCGGACCGAATGTATACGTTTTCCATTTATTTGCTCTCTTATGTATCCTGTGGATTATTGAGAAGACTATAATTTTTCTCTTTTATGAAATATTCCTAGTGTGTGATATAATAATATTTTTGGTTCACTGGGGCATAAGTTTGGAGTGTTCTGATAAACCATCTTTTGGAATCCATTAATTATTGGTTAGTGAACTCCCCATGACAGTACTCTTTGCTAGCAATGAGGATTATTAAAAGACGGTAATCCCATTTTACACAGCTTAAACCAGCAACTTGTAATTCCAACGTAACGAGGATGAAATATGTTGGTATATGCAGTAACACACATGTATGCGACTAGATCATGATCTACAAGTAAACAGATAGTAATAAATGCTAGAAATCATTCCAAACCTGCCCTGAGATTATAATAACTAAACAGAAATGTGCGAAGAGAATGATGGAATATTAAAGCAAACCTGGTCCTTGTAAAGGTTTTCGTTTTCAATATCTTCAAGGGACCAAGAAAGCACAATAGCTGTGAAGGCACGGTCGGCAGGAACTCTTCTCCTCTTCTCTGAACCGTCGCCCTTCGTCATTTTCACTATTCCTATTCCTTTTTCGCACACATTTTCTTCTCATCTGCATGCAATATCAATGATGATACCAAAAAAACCGTTTCAAAGTCAACTTCAAAATTCACAAAAGGAAGATGTTGGAGAGAAAGGAAAGGGATTTCTTGGCCAGGAAGGAAAGAAACATGAAAGCGGCCTTTACAAAGCACACTAGTGGTTTTCTTAAAAGCCTTTACAAAGCAAGAGAATCATCAAACGACGAACATGATTCATAAGCCTTAGGAGAGGGAAAATGTAAAGAAAAAACCTTTGTCTTTTCCCGTACTTTTCTTTTTCTCAGCAAGTGAGAATCAAGAAGCCATGCATTCAAAAGGAGCCGAGGAATAATGAAGTTTGAATAAAGCTAAAGTCACCGAGCTGGATCCATCGGATCAAGGACGAGGATGGTCCGATAATTTTTTATTATTATTATTTTTACTTAGTTATTAAGAAAGTATGTTTTAATGATATTATGAATTTTTTTTTAAAATGTTTAAAAGTATAAATAAATAAATAAAAGGAAAAAAGATTAAATAGCCTTATCAAGACCCATTCTCGGGCTAGGCCGGGGTGTAACACCGCTCATAAAATTTTGAGTGGTGCATTATCAAAAGGGCGGAATCGGCAGATAGCAAAGCTCGTTACCCTGCAAGTAACCTACATACTGCACTCTTATATTATTTTTATTTTATTATCTAGGATGTAGCACTGTAATCATTCTTGAATGATCTTTTATTTTTATTTTTTAAATATATATAAAGATTGATGGGTAATACCACCTCGGAATTTATTCTGGGATAATACCACCTGATGATAGTGAGATGAAAATAGAATGAAAATGTGGTGTATGGACCGAAATTTTCCTAACCCAAAGTAGGAGGAAGCATAGTTGGATTTAGCAACATTGTTATTTGTATTAGATTTCATCAATGCCATATAATCATATATTTGTAATATAACTTAAAATACAAAAATTTTACTTACGAACCTAACTTCTTATGATATAAATAAAATATTAAATATATAAAAAGTACTATAAAAATGGCTTTAAAATCTCGTAAAAATTCTAAAACATATTAGCTCTAGGAAGAAATCCTTGACTGATAGCAAGCTGATGACTTATTAATGAGTTGCTTTTGTAGTTTAATAAAGGGAAATTAATTGATTGATACCAAGTAGTGTAAATTAATAAAGGGGAAGGAGAGGTCGTGGTTTCTAATCCCACAAAGAAGTTCATAGAAATAAAAAGATAGGTAGAAGTCGTGTACTTAATTGTTACGAATGATGTATATATATGTGCTGTAGAAAGATATAAAATGATTAAAATAAGAGAAATGTACGTCCTTTTACATATTATAATAATGAGATTGTTGCTTAACAATTTAAAAATTACGTGCATTTAGATTTGGATTATTAAAACCACTTGTCCATGTATTCTCCTCTCTTTTTCTCTCTAGCTCGCGTGGGAGAAAACTGAGTGGTGATCTGAGTAGAAACAGCTTGCTGGTTTCGAGTAAACTAAGGGAATTAGTCGAGTGTTCTAAAAGATATTTTAGAGTGCTGAGTGGGAAGGAAAGAGTGATATGGAAGAGTTAGAGGAACTATGGGAACAGATGAAGTTGACGGAAGAGGAGATGGAGACGATAGAACTGAATGAGGAGGAGGCAGAAGCAGTGATTAAAAAAGGGGAATTGTGTCTGGTGGGGAAAGTTTGTGTTGACAGAGTGATCCACAAGAGTGTTATCATGTCAATTATGTCCAAGATTTGGCGCTTAAGCAAACCAGCAGTGTTCCAGGAGGTGGGGATGAATTGTTTTCTGGTTTGTTCAATAACCATGCTGATAAGCAAAAGGTAGAAGGAGGAAGGCCATGGTTATTTGACAATAATTTGTTCATTTTAAAGCCTTTTGAGGGAGATTTGCAGCCGGGAAAGATGCTGTTTGATTGTGAGTCAATGTGGGTGCAACTCATAATCTTCCACTTGCAAGAATGAATAGAGAGATACAGGGGAAAGGATTGGTGGGTCAATTGGTAGGGTATTAGAAGTGGATGTAGATGATGAAGAGATTGGATGGGGTCAGTTCCTTAGAGTGAAAGTGGAGATTGATCTTAAGAAGCCATTAGCAAGAGGTAGAACAATATTTGTTAATGGTTCAAGGCTGTGGATTCCTATCAAATATGAAAAATTACCCCGAGTTTGTTTTTCATGTGGTACAATTATGCATGATTCCCAATCTTGTAAGTCTAATAGAGAAAAAATGGAAGGAAAGGCTTCTCAGTTTGGGGTGTGGCTGCTGGCAAAAATACCAGGAAAGCAAAGATGGAGTGGCAGTAATGGGGGAGGGAGAGAGGCTGCAGATGGCAGAGAAGAGAGGGGAAGATGGGATTCTGTGGTGGTCCCTACGGTGGTGAGTGGAGGAGATGAGGTGGCAGGGCTGGCAGCGAGGCAGCAGATGGAATTTTCACAGCAGGAGGCTGTATAGGTGGCTCTTTCAATGATGTACTTAATTCCAATAAGCAGTACTTAATTCCAACCCTGAGTCTTACCTCACATTGAGTTACGTATTAGGTGGCTCTTTCAATGATGTATTATGCACATTAGAATAACGTTTCTGAAAGCATAATGTCATCACACCTTCCAACTCATGTACAGCTATTTATTTCTTCCGGCTTCCTTTACCCCTATTCTTCTTCTTAGACTTCTTGTTGCCCTTTCCCTTGTTTTGTGTTTCCTTGCTGCTTTGGCTGTAGGCTCCAGACACCGCAGCAACTTCTGAAGCATTTGACTTACCCTTATCAACACTACTGCTGCCTCCCTTAGCCTCGCCTTCACTATCCATCTCATTTTGACTAACTCTTCGGAACTTCCAAATCCCTAAGCAAAAATAACCAAAAAAAAGTTAAATCGCTTCAAAAGTCAATATATAACAAAGTTATTCTTGCAAATTTAGCAATATCTTTAAAGATTTTCTAAAATGCAAAAGAGCATACAAACCCCTCAAGACATTTCTCTTGGCAGCGTTTAAGAAAGTCATCTGCATATTTCCCAAACTCGCTCTTCACATCTAAAAGTGCTTTGTGTAAATCCTTGTCTTCATTAGCATTAAAGAAACACTGACGTTTCTTAGCATCAAGGACTAAGTCTTCCCAGATAGAGCCACTATTACCAAGTGTACCTTCATTTCCCAAGATCCATAGACAGTGCCTGAAAGGCATTACGGGGAAACTGATATTTTCACCATACATGTCAATATGGAAACAAAAGTAAACTTTCGAGAAGAGTTTACAATATATTACCTCGCCCTGGTAAGAGCAACATTCGTTCTCTGACGATTCGATAAGAACCCAATTGATGCATTCCAATTAGATCTCACAGTCGATATTATTATTATGTCCTCCTCCCCACCCTGGAACCCATCAACTAGCTTCACCTTCACTGCGAACCCATCAACTGACTTCACCTTTACTGCGAACCCATCAGTATTATCATACTTCCTTCTAAGTCTGTCCTGAATTGCAACTACTTGAGCAGCATAAGGAGATATTACACCAATACTGAGCTTCTCAAAGCAACTACTTGAACCGTCCCAAGCTTTTCTCAAAGCAAAATCCAAAAACAAAGAAAAAAATATATCAAAAACAGAAGTTAATAATAGTGTGAGAGACACAAAGAGGGTCCCTTATTTGTTCAAGGACTCAAACTCGAAATCAATCCAGAGAAATACAAGAATCAGAGATAAAGATACCAAGAACAACAAGAATAAGCAGTAAATAAGCAAGAAATATAAAAGGAATGAAAGAAGAAAGAAAACAATAGAGATTACGTGGTTCGGCCCTAATGGCCTATATCCACGGCAGGAACAGCCTCAGAGATTATTCTTTATTGAGCAATCTTCAAACCCAATGTATCATACACAAGATCCATCTAATGCCGAGCCAAACAAGCCATGATCTAGCCTTGTTTCTCCCTCGGTAATAAACCCTAGAATGAACTCTCCCTCTCTGTACAAAGAACTTTTCGAAGACGGCAGAATACACAAATGCCAATCAACTCTATTAACCCTAGAAAGCACTAACACATATATATATATACAAGCCCCACAGATTACAACAAGTGTCCTCATCCAGCGGCTCTTATTCATCTTAAGTGAACCCATCGATTGCTCACGTGCCCAGCACAATTCCTTCACTGCATCTGATAAGAGCTGCTGCCTATCGCCAGGTGTCGCTCATGTGTTGGCTGCATAGAGATCAGTTAGTAAACAGGGAAATAAAAATAGTAGAATAGATGACACAAAGTTCACAATTAGGTTCAAACCAGGATTAGACAGCTTTCCTTACAAAAGCTAAAGCCAAAAGAATCAAAGAATATCTTGATATGGTCAAAAGAACACTAGACTTCAAATGTAGTTACCTTTGTATAAATTGAGCAATATTTTCATGACAACAGCAACTTCGACCAGGTTTCTCCAACCATACCCAACATCACCTCGTTCTTCTCTTCCATCTACTATATTTATAAAAGAATATGTACCAAACATTGGCCCTGGAAGGTAGTGCTTTTCATAGCCTTTTCTTTTAACATTCTNTATTTATAAAAGAATATGTACCAAACATTGGCCCTGGAAGGTAGTGCTTTTCATAGCCTTTTCTTTTAACATTCTGTTATGAGCACGAGTGATTGAACAAGTTACGCGAGGTTCAACAGGGAAGGACGCCGAATCAAGAAGCCGTGCCTCACCTATGTTGATTTGGTTTACTAGAAAATTTGTTGGGTTGATGAGGAACCCGCCTCTTTCAAAACAAGTCTGAAATAATAATTTTTGCATAACTTTATTCATTCCTTCCTTACATTGATATAGTCATCTTGATATTCAACTTTCCAAAACTAAGCAAAGTACGTAATAAAGACTAATGAATTTATTCTCAAAATAGAGCAACCTTTCCAAATAGAATGAGAGCATGTCTTATTGTGTTGGGCGCAATCTTGTTGGACGTTCCCCATTTATTAGAATATCTCCTTCCTTATTTGGCACCCGTAACACATTCGGAGCATCTAAGATCCGGTTGCAATAAAAATTCAAATTTGGGAAAGAACTTAGAGACGGATGCATTCGATACTGTATATGAAGAAGATGCTTCGAGTGACCGAGTGAGCTCACTCTCTCAAATAGACTCCTCCCAAAACCAGCTTCGCTAGAAATCTATAAGTAGATTTTAAAATGACATTAAGCAAGAGAGAGAGGAAAAAAAAAAAGGAAAACTCAAATTCCAACAAAGGGAACAGTAAGTAAGACAACCAAATAGGATTTACACACATTGCTTTCAACCATTGCTGGTAATTGGCACTCATCCCCAGCCAGAATAGCATGCCTTAAACCTGGAAGTTGAAGGGGTATGGCTGACTCACACTCTTTTAAATGTGCAGCTTCATCAATAACCAGAATGTTCAGCGGTTTCATTTTCACCGAATGCAGTTTGTAAGAACTTGAAGCAGTGCATAAAAGTAAGGAAGCCGCTTGAAGACAAAAATGCTTTATTGATTCTTTGTTCATACCCATTGGAAGCTTAAGTTCATTAAATGAACCCTGAAGAGCTTTTAGAACAGAAAGGCATTCTCTTCTACTTGCTTGCAACTGGAAGGGTATATCCATAAGTGGCTGCACAGTATCTTCAACTACTTCTAAAACGAGAAAAAAGCACCTCCAGTACTTCAGAATGCACACCCTCTTGAAACAATAAGGTTTCAAAAGACTCAAGTAGGCCAATTAGAGAAATCATGGTTTGGAAATTGCTTTGAGTGTAACTTTTGGGCAAATGTCTACAGAAGACTCGACAACAATTTTTGAGTGGTGATGAAATAGAAACGAATCTTTTTCTCACAAAATCAAGAAATGACTTGTACGTTTCGTCCATTCTTTCCTCTTTGATCTCTTTTTCTTTGCTCTTCTCTCTCTTTCTTATCGATTCAAACTGAGAAACACAATCCTCAAGGAGATGAATCATTGATATAAAACAATGCCTCCAACCAGTCTGATGTCCCAAGCACTTTGAAAGCCTTTTGACCCGCCGATCTAAATATATCTCTTTAATGTCTGAACCAAGTTTGAGTCGCTCCTTATTCCCAAACAAAAGAATATCTCCCAATGAGCAAAACGAACCATCAGTTTCACTCACCAACTTTGTTATGCTGGAGGCCACTCCTGTAATTGCAACATTTGTTGGGGCACAAGTAACAGTTCTATATCCCATTCTAAAAAGAGAGCCGCTGTGGAGCGGTCCATCAGTTTTTATTAGAGAAGCAGCCCTTCTATTATGAGTTGACACATCAGATATCACACCAAATAGAGAATAGATGTACCCACAGCTAATCACAAATCTAGGTCACCAGAGCCCTCCCTTCCATCTCAATTCGACATCAAACTCACCATCGCTTTCATCAAAGCAGCCCTCACCATTGCGATTCGAAGCTCATCTCTTTCATCTCTTTGCTCCACTGCCAAATATTTGTTCTCGTTCTACTAATCGTGCAATTCTCATGTTTTTTTTCGTTCCAGAATCAGTCCATCGAGTGCTATGGGATTTCTTAAGACTTCATCCAAATATTGAACTGGCTCTCCAATTTACATTTTCCGTACAAACACATTGAGAGATCTCAAATCCAATGTTTCTTCAAAATTGACTAAAACAGTCGTGCATACAATGTCTCCTTTCTCTTGTTGTTTTGGGCAATGGATTACTCACTACATTTTCCTTGTGCCTTTTTGTTTACTTTTTCTTCCAAATATTGAACTCCCTCTGTAGCACAACTGCATCTTATATGTTAGCATGGCAATATTCGATCGACACTGTCAATCCAGAGTGATAATTGCCACTGCCTCCAAGTCAACTCCACGCAAAGCCTCCTCTGCGCAAGACTCCAACTCAGCATCACAACAAGATCTCCAGTTATCCTTGTCAACGGAATCCTATAGAATATCTTCTCTGTAATTCTGTTTTCATTTTGTTGTGAATTGTATAAAGGAATATTTTTTGTTGTAAAGATCATAAGCTGGGTCTAGAAGCACTAACGCCCACCACCTGTTTGCTGGTGTGCCCAACTTGTGCAGTGCTCTTTTGTTCTTTAAATACGTCTTTGAATTCAGAATATTTCTCACGACAAATGAATATACAAGTCTTCAATTTTACACAGCATAAAGTTTATAAATTCCAAGCGGAACTGTAAAGTGGCAGAGCTTTCGTGCGAGAGGGGAGAAGTGGATGGCGAGGAATCGGGTGAAGTGCAGTCACAGTATTACAAAGTGGTGAAGCCCACGTGGCAGCCAACTATTGGAGAGCTGTTATTTGTAGATTGTAAGCCCAACGGGTCCCAGGTTTTCTCCATCTTAAAAGCCTTTACAAAGCAAGAGATCAATCATCAAAAAACGAACATGATTCATAAACCTTAGGAAGAGGGAAAATGTAAAAGAAAAAAACCTTCGTCTTATCCCGTACTTCTCTTTTTCTCGGTAAGTGAGAATCCAGAAGCTATGAAACCGAAGGGGATGACCTAAGTGGTGAAGGTCTTGGTTTTGGAATATCTTCAAGATCTAAAGTTTAATATCTCATGGATGCAAACAATCCTTAAGGACCACACTTCTTGGTGAAAAGTAAGCGATTTAACTAGTTTCGTATAGAAAAACTTTCGAGGGTGCGGTGCACGGGACCGAGATTTACTCTCTAGGGGTGGGTCCGAAGGGTCCTACCTTGGAGAAGTTCTCTAACATTAAAAAAAAAAAAAAAAAGGAAGCCATGCATTCAAAAGGAGCCTAGGAATAATAAAGTTTGAATAAAGCTCAGGTCACTGAGGATCCATCCTCAGAAGGATGAGGATGGTCCGATAATTTTTATCATTATTTTTACTTAGTGATTAAGAAAGTATGTTTTAATGATATTGTGAATTTTTTTTAAAATATTTAAAGGTATAAAAAATGAATGAAAAAAATAAAAAATAAATAAAAGAAAAAGATCAAATGGCCTTATCGAGAACCATTCCCAGGTTAGATCGAGATGTAACACGGCTCATAAAATTTTGAGTGGTGCAGTTATCGAAAGGGCAAATAGCAAAGCTGCAAGTAACGCTATATACTACACTTTTATCTTATTTTTATTTTATTATATAAGATGCAGCACTTTAATCATTCTTGAATGATCTTTTTTTCTTTTTTCTTTTTTTTTTTAAATATAAAGATTGATGGGTAATACCACCTCATGATAGTGAGATGAAAATAGAATGAAAATATGGTGTACAAAATTTTCCTGAAGCAAAAAATAGAAGTAAGCATATTTGTGCAAGCGCCATATTCTTTTTAAAAAACAGTGAAATCTACTATTAAAAAATTAATTTTTTTATGTGAGTTCTATATTTACTCACTGTTTTTAAAAGGAGTGCATGATAATTCCATCCTCTGACTATAAATATCATTTCTCTTAGAGAGAGACGGGTAAAGAGAAGGAAGAACTAATACAACATTGATTGATAGAAAAATCCTATGAGAATATAATGTGTATAAATGGGTGTTATTTATCCTAAAATAGGTGTTATTTTTGCTTTCTTACGTGTATTTTTCTTTTTATTCTTTTTATTTATTCTGTTTTTAAGGGATATGGAAAAGGTAAATTATTGAATTAAGGGTTAAAAAATCATCTTTGAAGTTTAAAACAGAAAAAAATTATACACATTAAATATTTATGATTCAATAGTTTTTAAAAGTGTATAATTAAAAATAATAATACAGACAGATTTATAATAGTATTGTGATTAAAAAAAAATCAAAGTCTTTTGTAATATTTGTATTTTAAAGTTTTTTTTAGGGTATGTTTTGTTTCAAAATTTAAAAAATTTTATTTTTATTTTTTCAATTTTAATCGAATCCTATT
>QEOT01009088.1:10866-24385 GCA_003123785.1 Pterocarya stenoptera
AGCTAGCAAATGATCATCAATTAATATAAGGTTGTATTTTGAATGATCCATCAGGACAAAGTACTACTTTGTGGCAAATCAAACTCAAGCAGATATATTAAATTGGACTCGATCGATCGATGTTAGTTTTTTTGTGTTTGGCCATTCGGTTAAGATTTGGGTCGTTGAATAAACAACATATATACATATATATTCGATTCCAGCTGATCAAATTTTATATATCTGGGATTTGTTGAGATTTGGTCCACCAACCTTATTGCATGCAGCATGCATATATTAACAATTTTAGTTAATTTTTATTAATTATTGATTGAGTACTTGAGGGTGATTCTAAACCGAGTCATGATCAACTTTTACAATTAGTAATGATCTTCTGATCGTATGCATGCATGCATGCTCTGATCTTTCACCAATGGCCGGACCCTTTTTTATTTTTATTTTTAATAAAGTGTGGTTTGGATAGTGAGTTGAGATGAAAGTTAAAAGTTGAATAAAATATTGTTAGAATATTATTTCTTAATGTTATTATTGATTTGAAATTTGAAAAAGTTGAATTGTTTTTTTTATTTTGTATGAAAATTTAAAAAAATTATAATGATGAGATAAGATGAGATGAGATGAGATGAGCTGAGATTACTTCTCAATCCAAACAGGGATGTTTTATTAGAATAAATCATCATATCTAAAAATCATATAATATGAAATAAAGAAAGAAAAAAGACCCAAAATGATGGGTTTTTTTTTTTTTTTTTGACCACATGATATATATATATATATAGGCATTCTTGTGACCCAAAGTGAAAAATTTATGGTATCTAATTATTTTGTGTGTGTAGGTACTTTATTTCAATATTGTCCTTGCAGTTATGATTCAAAGTCAATCTTTTCTACCCTTTAAACTATATATCTCCTGCAGGAAGCTATTGGTATATGATGAATTGATCACTACGTACGTTGAGGTCTAGATCTTTTAAATTTAATCATAGAATTTATATTGAAATTAATATTATTTTGTCGTGGAGTGTTTTATTTTTATATTTTTGACAAATTAAGAAGTTGGACATGCTAGCTAGCTAGGCGCTCTCCTAGGCAATAAAATAAACATGGTAATTTATTCAACTTTCGTTCTTTTTTTTTTAATCTATAATATATTTAAAAGAGAGAGAGAGAGAGAGAGCAGCCATGATCCCTTGGATCAGTGTGCTCGGAAGATACGAAAAAGGCTCCCTTCATTATACAGTTTTTTTAACTGAGAAATGGTTTAGATTCTTCATGGGCTTGTGGCTGTGATTGTGATTAAATTCACGCAGGCCACTAGAGAGGGAGGGAGGTGGGCTCAGTTAAATCTGACATCTGTTATTATTGAGCCCAATTACTTTCCTCGAACTCTAAAATTATACTAAACCCACTACAACAAAGTCCGATCGATTTATCTTGAGGCATAATATTCTTCTCATTGAATAAGTCAGATATTATAGTGACATATTATTCACTAAGAAAAAATCTAATTTTTAATAATAAATTTTATTTTTTTCAAAAGAAATACGCGAGACTTCGAGTAAGATTGGAATGTGTGGATGGTGTCCCATCACCTAATTAAGCAAGTTTTTCTTAACCCAACTTGGAACCGATCGACGACCCCATGCATGTAATCAAAAGCAACCAGCTCCTTTCAACGTCTTCAACTTCCCAGCTTTTTCCGTGATTTACAAAGACCTTTAACGTCCTATATATATAATATTGGTCATCTTTATCTTTCTCTTTCGGGTAAATATCTTGATTGGATTAATGCACTGTTTCAGCTGTTATTGCGGCATAATCAGCTCAGCTGTAATATTTGATCCGTGTACAGGAGGAGCCTACTAACTTCGATAAAAGTCTTTTAACATCATAGGATCATGCATTTTGGACTTAGCCAAAAAGGCAGAGTTGTCCTTGTTGTGCAGGCCAACCATCAAATCCAAACCCCCCACAAAGAAAAAAAACAAGAAAAACCGAAAAAGTGATAAAGTTCCAAACTTTTCATTTCCATGCATGCTGATCTTCTCAGTAACCAAACAGACCACTAAATTAATTCTATTCGGCAGATCCTGCTAATTGTGAACTAGATTAATTCGCGAGTACTGAGCTTTGCTTCTATACTGAACGAAGGACCCACGCATGCACAACCTTATCCACCCTTGCTTCATTTGCTCGATGGAGACAGAGAGAGAGAAGTGAGTCATGAGCTTTTATCGCGTGAGAATGTACGTACACTTTTTTCAAGCTGTCCTAGCTAGCTAGCATGTGACATTGTTATTGGGAGTACTGCTTGATGCAGATGTACACGATGATCTTTGCAATATCCGGGGTCACCTCTAGAGCTGCTTTCTGGGAGCAACTGGGCCAAGACTAATTATAGCGTGTGATGGAGTTTCTAAGAAAATCTAAGAAAATCATAAGACATATAGTGTCTGCAGGGTGGGGATTTCTTTCATCACATGACACGACCCGTACACTTTTCGGCTGTTCTAAGCCTGCCTAGGTGATGATCTTTATTCAATGAGTAATGTTAGAGAGAAATTACTATAGTAGTATACACTTTATACTTACTATGTGGTTTCTTCTTTTCCTCTCATTTTTTCTCTCATAATTTTAACTTTAAGAGGTGGACGGTCTGGATGAAACCACATATTGTGTGCAAAAGTGGCTGCTGCCAACAGTAATTTCTCCAAGAATTTTTCTTATTCAATTCCTACTTTTGGCACTTAATTAGAATTCTTCCTTTATTCTCTCTAAATTAGACCATCCAATTCAATTATAAATATGTTATCAAAGATCTCAATTGGAGGCTTGCGCAAGAAACACTTGACCCGCGCGCCCCGCCTGTACGCTCGCTTGACCCGACCCACATCGAAAAAATGGGGTTTGAATGATGCTCGGGTTCAACCCGTCCAACCTGCTAAATCTTAGCAACCCGCTAATGTCACTCAAAACCAAGGTCTTCTACTACTTCTGCTTTTGCAAACAAAGAAAGCTTGGGAAAAACCCAGATCCATACAAATCGTACGTGCTGCTATTCATCGGAATCATTGCCATGCACCACCGAAGATCAAAGTCGGGTGGAAGCTGGCTGAATTGGCCGAAACTATCAGTGTCAATATCGATCCGTCCACGCTTAATATCCTGCCCACCGAAGAAGAGTTCGTGGCTGTGTATGTCTTCGAACTTCACCCCCTGTTGGCTAGACCCTGAGCGATCAACAAGGTGTTGTCCTCCATCAAGGCCATGAAGCCTAAGATCGTCGTAGTCGTGGAGCAAGAAGCCCAAGATCGTCGCGTTGGTCCCTCCGACTTAGGACCTCATGATGTATGAGGCATACCTAGGGAGATAGATATGCAACGTCGTGTTCTGAAGAAACCGACTGAGTGGAGTGGCGCGAGACGCTGAGTACTCAGTGACGTACTCGAATGGGATCATCCGGGTTCGAACTGGTCCACCTAGGGTCCAACGCATTCAAGTAGGACAGTATCCTGTTGGCCTTGTTTACGGATGGGGATGGGTATAAGGTGGATGAGAACAAGAGTGGGTAGATCAGGATTTCCCTTTGTTGAGAGAGACCCAGTAGATTGGAGCCATTTTGGGCACCACAGATCCAGTATTGATCCATTTTGGCTGAAACTCACATATCATTTTTCAGATTTGTGGTCTATTCCCGAAGGAGCTATGGTTTGCAACATTGAGACTGAGGTTTTGTGTTGTCGCCCCCATCAGAGTTTTGTCGTGATGATATCGGGTTAAACATCATCTTATTTGTATGAACTGATCATCTTAAGTTGCAAACTGAGCTGTAGATGATCTCTCACATGCAGGCATATTCATTGCATATATAAAAAACGGGTTGACTCGATATCGGGTCGGACTAAGGTGATTCCCAGGAGCATGCATGGAGGGTCGGGTCGGACAAATGTACTTGTCGGTTTGATCGGGTTGCAAGTGCCACCAAGAATCCTATAAGGAAATCGTATAATAAACAAAAATTAAGAAAACTATATCGCCAGCTAGTTACCAAACTTAATGAGAGATCGACTCATGAGAGTGATATATAGGAGGAATTCATGAGAAGTGGTTTTCACTGTAAATGAAGTGCATCCGATCCATGTACGGGATCAAAAGCAGTAGTATTCGAGCATGATCATAGATGCAGTGACGAACGTTCTTGAAGGCCAGCTTGTGTTTGCAATCATGGGACCCCCTTTAATTTGATAGTGTCCCTTGTATTAGGGCAGGGCCGGAGAGAACTGCATGCGTGGATTCATGTGGGGTCGACCACGACCAATACCTTCACGTGAGCATGCATGCACCTTCTGTTGTCTCTCATGATCATGTTCGTCTACGCACATTATAACCTCATAAATTCATAATTCCACCCCCCTCCATCGTGGGGTTTCATTGCAGTCTTTGTCTTTCTCCACCGAAAAAGAAAGAAATAACATTATAATAAAGTACTATTCCCCACATAAAGAAAATTAGTAATTTCTTTGTGGTCTTTAATTATATTTCTTCTACATGATGTCTTTGTGGTCTTTATATTTCTTCTACAAGTTAATGATCATATGACGATCGATAAATAGGAGTACTACTACTACTTTATATCATTTAATATTGTTGTCACGTACTTACGTAACGTGACCATAGAAATTAATCCACCTTCAGCACGTGATATTTAAAGAAATGGAATCTAGCTAGCCATTAATTATAATTATCTGATGCCTAATTACTAGGACAAGTACTATTTATTATTATATATATGGTTCCTTAGATATTTAGTATTAAGATATAAAATAAATAATAAAACTTACCTATTCTGATAATTAGTTTAAGCTTTTAATTGGGATAAGTAGTGATTCACATGATATCAGACCAGAGGTCCTGAGTTTAAATCCTGACTCTACACTACTCTACCCATTTTAATTAAATATTTCATGTGTTAGGCCACCCATTAAGGGGGAGTCTGGCCCACAGTACTTGAAGGGGAGTGTTAAGATATAAATTAAATAATAAAATCTACATCTTCCAATTAGCTTAAACTTTTAGGACAAGTAGTGATTTTACATTTATTTAAAATAATGTTAGATACAATCATAAAATGTGTAAGTATTGATAAGAGGGAAATCGAGAGAGAATTCTGGAATACCTCATTTCATTCTTAATGAATAATATTTACAGAAAGTTTATATACTGGAATAGAAAATAAAGTAAAGAGCACTCTAGCTTACAGTGCACGTGAGTGTAGGTAAGTAAGAATTAAAAATTAATACAATATAGCTAATAGCCCCCCTCATGCTAGAATGTGAAGATTAATAACACCCAGCTTGCACAAAAGACTACAAAATATAGCTGAAACTAAAGGTTTAGTAAAGAAATCTACTAACTGATGTTCAAAAGAAATATGAAGAGTTACAAGATCTTTATTTTGAACCATATCTCTAACAAGATGGCAATCTATTTCAATGTGTTTAGTTCTATCATGAAATACTGGATTAGCAGCAATGTAGAGTGCTGCTTGGCTGTCACAATAAAGAACTGGTGCTGATGAAAAATGGATCCCAAATCACGGAAAAGAGATAATAGCCACTTGATTTCACAGCAGGTATAGGCCATAAAGCGATACTCTGCTTTCGCAAAGGATTGTGAAACAATGACTTGCTTTTTAGATTTCCAAGAGATTAAAGAATCTCCAAGAAAAATACAAAAGCCAGTAACTGAGCATCTGGAATCTATACAGGTGGCCCAATTAGAGTCACAAAAGCCTTTTAGCTGCAAGGAAGAGTTGTTGGGGAAGAATAAACTTTATCCTGCAGTAGCCTTGATATATCTCACAACACGAACTGCTGCATCATAATGTGACTGACGAGGCTGGTCCATGAATTGACTCAATGTTGCAACAGAAAAAGACAAGTTAGGTCTAGTAAGAGTTAAATAAAGAAGACGACCAATTAATCGTCTATAAGAAGCTGGATTATCAAGTAAAGGACCTCTAGAATCAGTTTTAGAAAGTCTTAGATTTTGATTCATTGGACTGCTAGCAGGCTTGGCAGTTAATAAACCAACATCAGAAACAATCTCAATGCATACTTTCTCTGAGAAAGAGATATGCCCTTAGTGGATTGTGCAACTTCCAGGCCCAAAAAATATTTCAAAGGACCAAGATTTTTTTAATTTGAAATGTAAATTGAGAAAGTGCTTAAGAGCAATAACACTTGGAGAATGATTAGAAGCAATGACAATATCGTCAACATAAACCAACAAAAACATAAAAGATGCACCAGAACATTTGGTAAACAAAGAATAATCAGATTTTGATTGAATGAAACCATAATCAATCATTGTGGATGAGAATTTAGAGAACCATTGTCTAGAGGCTTGTTTCAAGCCATATAAAGTTTGAGCAACTTACAAACCCGAGTATCTCCAGATTTAGAAAAACTTGGAGGAAGCTTCATATACACTACTTCATCCAAATTGCCATGAAGGAATGCATTATGGACATCCAATTGATGCAATTCCCTGTTATTAATAGCAGCTAATGCAAGAAAACAACGAACAGTGGTTAGTTTTGCAACAGGTGAAAAAGTATCAAAATAATCAATATCTTCATGTTGGGTGTATCCCTTTGCAACCAAACGAGCCTTATATCTTTCTAAAGTGCCATCAGATTTCAACTTACACTTGTAAACTCATTTACAGTCAATTGGTTGCTTTCCATGAGCTAATTCAGTGAGGATCCAAGTTTTATTTTCTTTAAGAGCATTAATCTCAGCTGCCATTGCATCCCTCCAATGAGGATATGATATGGCTTGGTGGAAGAATTAAGGCTCATAGAGGGAATCAACAGAAGCACAAAAGTGTTGATAGGAGGGTGAAAAATTAGAACATGACAAATAAAAAAAAATAGAATAACGAATACCTGATGAAGAAGAACCATCAACTAGAGGAGATGGAGTAATTTTTGCATTTGAGATCAAGGAACAATGGTAATGCTGTAAATAATCAGGTGTTTTTCTATTTCTTGTAGATCTTCTGAGAGGGACTGGTGGTGTGGTAGTTTGGGTGGAATCATGAGAGGGGGAAGAAGAAAGTGGGGTATGAGAGGAATGAGGGGATCTAGAAGTTAAGGAAAATGGAAGTGAAACATCGGAAAGAGGAATGGGTAAAACATGATCTAATGAAGGAAAAATATTCTGTGTGTCAAGAGTTAGGTGATGATATGGAGAATTTATTTAAAAGGAAAAAGGTGTTCATGAAAATATGACATCTCGAGAAACAAGAATTTTATGAGAATGAATGTTATAAAGTTTGTATCCTTTGATGCCAAGAGGATATTCAAGAAAGACACAAACTTGAGCTCGAGCAGAGAATTTGTGGGATAGAGAAGTACCAAGGTAAGAAGCATAACAGAGGCAATCCAAAGTTTTAAGGTGATTATACTGAGGTTTAACAGAAAGAAGTACTTCATATGGTGATCTGTTAGTTAAAACAGGGGTGGGTATTCTATTAATAAGGTAGACAAAAGTGAGGATGCAATCACTCCAAAAATGTAAGGAAATACTCGATTGAAAATGAAGAGATCTAGCAACATTATGAATATGTTGATATTTTCTTTCAACAATAGCATTTTGTTGAGGAGTGTATACACAACTATGTTGATGTATAATCCCCTTACTAGAAAAAAATATTTTCATATCAAATTCTAAACCATTATCAGTACGGACAGATTTGATTCTACAATTAAATTGGGTCTCCATAAAAGTGAAAAAAGATTGTAATATGATCGTGTTTCAGATTTAGATTTTAACAAATAGATCCAAGTACAACGACTGTAATCATCTACAATAGTAAGAAAAAATCTGAAACCATTATAGACAGTAATTGAGAAAGGCCCCCATATATCACAATGAATGAGTTTAAAAAGAGAACTAGTAGTAGAAGAACTCAAAGGTAAAGAAAGTCGTTTCTGTTTAGCAAGTGGAAATACATCACAATGAGTATTATTTGTAATTGTAGAGCAAGGTATATCAAAAGTCAGGGCATGCAATCTAGTGTTAGAAATATGTCCCAAATGACAATGCCAAAGATAAGAACTGTTTGTAACAGAATTACAATGAGAAATTGTATTTGAATTACAAGAAACAGAAATGCTTGAAATATGCAGTAAATGATATAAACCTTGAGAAATTTTAGTTACTCCAATCGTCCTCCAATTGAAGAGGTCCTGGATGTAACAAAAGTCATGTAAGAAAATGAGAAAACAAGATAATTGAGAAGTTAGTTTACTGACAGAGACACGATTAAAGGTAAATGTAGGAACATAAAGAACATCAGCTAAGACTAAAGAATCAGAAAGTCTAACTGCGCCTTTGTGTGTGATTCGAATGTAAGAACCATTAGGTAATTTCACAGATATATTAACAAGAATTGGTGGTGATGTGAAAAATGAAAGAGAACTAATCATATGATCACTTGCGCCAGAATCAAGAATTCAAGATTGTGGACGAAATGCAAGTGAATCAACAACAGAGAATATTGAAGATATACCTAAAAGGGGTTGTGCATAGGTCGATGGTGTAGTGGAGCTAGTAACAACAGAAGGTATTGTACCTACTTGATTCACAGATGTAATATTAGTTTGAGTTTGGAAAAGATTAATAAGCTGCTGACATTGCTCGGGAGAAAAAGGAAAAGGTGGAACCATAACCGAATCAGGAACAGATTGGTTAGCAATTGTCGGATTGGCAGTGGCTTGATTAAGATTTCGAGACTTTGCTTTATATCCTGCTGGATAACCATGGATCTTATAACATTTGTCAATGGTATGACCTAAGAGGCCACAATGAGTACAGTAAGGGCGATCTTTACGAGGAGCCGATGGCTTACCACTCTTGGATGCAACAATAGAACCTTTAATCTGACTAGAATTGCGATTAGTCAACATAGCAACAACTTCATTAAAAGATAAAAAATCAGAAACAATTTCTCGATGCTTTTCCTCTTGAAGGATAAGCGAGAACACTTTGTTAATCGGAGGAAAAGGATCAGAGAGCAAGATCTGACTACGTAAATGTGCATAAGACTCATTAAGTCCCATTAAAAATTGCAAGACATAGTCCTCTTGTTGATATTCAACAATCCGTTTGATAGCTCCACAAGAATAATGAGGCATAGGGTGAAAATGAACCATTTCTTTCCAAAAACTTTTCAACCGTGTAAAATAAGAACTTATAGATGCATCGACTTGAAGCAAATAGGCAATAGCCTTCTGAATCTGGAAGATGCGAGGTCGATTGCTCTGTGCAAACCGTTCCTTCAAGTCGTTCCACATCTCTTCCGCAGAATCCATGTAAAGAACAGAAGATGTGATTTCTTTGGAAAAAGCATTAAGCAACCAAGAAAGAACAACAATATTACACCGAATCCAAGCGTGATACATAGGATCACTCTCAGAAGGTTTGGACAAAACACCATCAACAAAACATAGTTTATTTTTGGCAATAAGGGCCATGGACATGGATCGGTTCCATGTGAGGAAATTATCACCATTGAGGGGTTGGTAGACGAGCATCGCGTCGTAATGATCTTCACTCTGAAGATAGTATAGATTCGAATAATCCAAGAAGGAGGAGGAGCGGAAGGGGGAGGAGGGGGGGAAGGCGAGAAGAATGTGTTTTTTCAGTCGGATTGGTCATGACGGCACATTAGTGGGCTAGGGTTTGAGTTTCTTTGCAATTGATACCGTGATAAGAGGGAAATCAAGAGAGAGAAGTAGAGAGAGAATTTTGGAATACCTCATTTCATTCTTAATGAATAATATTTACAGAAAGTTTATATACTGGAATAGAAAATAAAGTAAAGAGTACTCTAGCTTACAGTGCACGTGAGTGTAGGTAAGTGAGAATTAAAAATGAATACAATATATGCTAATAAGTATCACGTATTTCTTTTAAAAAATAAAGTGTGTGGCACTTGAATACTTTATAATTATAAATATCATTTTTGTATAATATATATAACCTTGCGTTTTTCACTTAAAAGGAGTAGAAGAAGACGACAATAAAGTACTTCCTCAACAATTAGCTAGAATGGTCAGATCATGCAACAAAAAAGGGGAAGTTGGAGGCCTGGCTTCTACTTTACCTGCATACCTAGCTTCCTCTCACTTTCCTTTCTGTCTCTGACATTAAATATTCATGTTGAAATATATTTGAGGTGGAATTATAACATGCGATTAGGTCCTTAATTCCCAATTACACAGAAGATGGAGAAGCTCTAGATAAAACTATCCAAGCTGGCACGACCCCGACCACGAACTATTAATCCAGCTAATTAACAATGAGCTAGCTAGGAAGGATAGTTTAATCGAGAAAATTAGGTTAACCATGAGTAGTACTTCTGTTTGATTCGATTCAAAGGGCATGACTCCAACCTGAAATATATTATATATCTTGGAAAGAGTGACAAATCTCATCGCTGATTCATGTGCCAACGGATCTGGGAAGAAGAAAAAAAAAGGGGAAAAATATCCATCTTGCCAGGTGCCTTCATGCATGGGACACACACTAGACAACAAAATGAGCACTTTAAATTTCCTCACGAGGGAATTGTAGATAGACTTTATTGCAATTAAGTATATATATTATATATATATATATATATTTATATATCTGAACCATGAACTGCATCTAGCATGGCGCTAGCGCTCTATATAAAACGAACGATGCCCTTGACTATATATATATATATATATGTATATATGAGTAATGTTACATACAGTCGTGGAGTACGCAAGCGTCGCGCAATCCTTTTAAAAAAAAATGAGATTCATTATTAAAAATTTAGTTTTTTTCATGTAGCTAGGTCCCGTATTTACTCAATTTTTTCAAAAGGATTGTGCGGCGCTTACACAATTAACGATTGCAAATATCATTTCTCTCTATATATATATAAATGGATCACATGAGTTTTCATGCACACAAAAACGATGAAAATCATCAATTCAGTGTAAGATGCTACACAATGTAACAGACAAGGAAAATTTAATGTAGGGAAGTCTTTTTGTATTGCACATGATGTACGTGATGAAGAGATGCCTCACTTTTTTGAGAGGTAATTTACAGTGTGGACTACTGGCCGGGACAACATCTCTTGTTCTTGTCTGAAGAGTGCAACATCAAATTCAACTTATATGAACTTTTTGAAACCAAAGAATGGGGAAAAAAACCAGACATTTATACATCTGTCGAGAACCAAAAGACACGTCCTCTTGGGGCCTGCAACCATGTGGTCATGATGTACTGGCTCAATTAAGTTGCAGCAGGTTAAAACTGCACAATTAATAAAGAAGACAACCCACAAAGTAGGACCACCACCACCATAGTAAAGAAAGCCTCAGAATTAGCTAGCTATCTGAACTGGGAATTGGGTTGAGGACATGCAGTTAGGTTTGGCATGAGTTGGTGCTGCCTGCCAACTGTGCCCTAGCTAGCTGTGAGTCGACTCAAGGTACTGATTGATTATGCCCTAATTCCAATTGTAATATATATATATATATATATATGCAAAGTGTATATAATGATACTGGTACTGGTGGTGAGTTTCTGATCAGTCTAAATTATCTGCAGACACAAGTGGAGTTGTGCTTGACTGCAACTAATTTTGAGCTATGTCACCTCACGCGCGCCCAACAGGCCATGACCAGCTTTAAAGCCAAGTAAACAAAGACCGAAAGCAACATCTCTCGTATATCAGCCTCACCTAGCTCGATCGTTTCTCTTCCACGTACCCATATCGTCTGACATACCAGCACTGACATCATTTTCTTCCAACTTCAAATCTCTACCAGCCACAGACACAGAGAGAGAGAGAGAGAGAGAGAGATTGACTGCCTTACAAGGTACCATGCGGCCGGCCAAGTTTCTTCATGATTACAAATTAATTCTTCGAGGTTGATAGTAGCGCGCTATATTGCCTCCAAAGCGATACCTATCCTAGTTTTATTATAATATCGAGCTGAAACGTCATACCATATTCCTGCATATTAATTGATCCATCCTTGTTTAGAGATCTCTGTTAATTTTTCTCAACATTTTACCTTCCTAGCTAGTTTGAATGGATATATTCTTGTATCAGCTTGTTTTCCACTTAACATATAGATTACCAGCCGGGAGATCCATTAGTTTTAATTTTATTTTCTCGAGTAAAGAAAGAGTACAAGGAATGGAGGAAAATGCAAAATACAAAGTTAATTTGGATCAAGTAACTAGCTAGGTATATATGGATGATCATATATATATAAATATATATATATAAAAGAATGCTACAGTCATAAATGAATTATACAGAAATAAACTCATAAAATAACACGACTTTATAATCTTATAACGTATCACATCAAATTATGTCACTTTATAGATTTATTTTTTTATAATTCTTTTATAGTTAAAGTATTTCTCTCTCTTTATACGGGTACATAGCACATTATCATATATATGGGTTTTTATTTGTGATCACAATGCGCTTCCCTTAGTTCTTCTATGTATTCAAATTACCAGTATATGGCTTGTGTGGAAAATATTCCTCTTTCCAAGTGCTAGCTTCTTCAGCCAAATTTATGCCGGAAGAAAAATAACAGATGGAGATACAATATTTTTCATAAATTTTTACATAAACTTATTTATTTTAAAATGAGTGGTATTTTTATAAAATAATTTATAAAAGTAATATTATTTTATAAAATTATATTAACTTCAAACATATATATATATAGTTGTATAAAAAAGTATATGTTAGTATTCCAAACCAGTACAAAGACTATATGTTATAAGTATTAATGCCAAAACATGATCCGATCCATTAATTATTTCTCCTCGATCTGTTTTTTTCTTAAGTGCCAAAATTGCAATATTGTTTCTTGCGCACAGATATTCCTTTTAGCCTTTTATTATAGATTATTATTATTATTTTGGTAGAATTAAATTCTATTAAAAAAAAAGGTGGCCTAATTACGTGGAGATAGGACGTTGAACTTAGAATCCAATGTTGGCTTGAGGAAAGTTATTACAAAGTCGCACGGAAGCCCCATATTCCATCAATTGGATACGTTCCCTTGACATTAATCATAATTGAAGCTTACGTAATTCCATCAAATGGTTAAAACGTCATTTTCCTATATTATTTGAGCTTAATTTGGGCCGGGGGTTTGTTTAATAACTTTAATTAGTCTCTTCTATGTCGGCTCTCCATCCCGACAAAGCAAAACCGAAATGACTCTAATGCCCCCTACTTAAATATGGTGGAAAAAAGTTAAAACTGTAAAAGTACCATATAATTAATATAGTAATGGTGGCAGCTATCTGAATTGGTGAGATTCACCAAACCATAGGTGACAAGTTTAAATGCTTGAATTCCCTAAAATTAATTGGAGAGAATTAATAATATTGAGAATTAATATTTTTCCCACTTTTTTTGTGCAATATTCATGCAT